>JAPYYT010001011.1:0-33080 GCA_030522565.1 Ceratosolen corneri
CACACACAGTCTCTCTCTCTCTCTCTCCCTCTCGGTATCGGACGATAAGGGGCACCACCGAAGCCTCGCGTGCCTTGGCGATTCACAACTCACTGGCGCGCGTCCGCCGCACGACTGTTGACCGTCCGTACGCGCCGCCTTTGAATATCGACCCTCGTCCTCTACCTCCCGTAGCGCCGCCTTCGCCTCTAACTTGCAGAGGCACTTGTTAGGCTTGGAGAGTGCGGTAGGCTCGTCAGAGGCAGAGATTCGCAGGGCCGCGGACGGGCCAGGGATGATGGATTTACTTATTCGCGGGGAAGGTCAAAGGCTCTCTGCTCACTGCTAATTGGCGCTTTAGTGAATGCAATGGGACTTGGAAGTTTCGTCGCCTGGGTCGTTGATGATGGCCGAAGCCTTTCCTTGAGGCAGCCGTATAGCCACCACCAGCCCTCTCAGGGACATCGCTTGCGCGAAATTCTAACGATTGCCATAGTAATTAAAAGCTCTAGTCGCCTAGAGCCTGTTGGCTATATTAAAGCTGCTCGATGAGCGACACTCATAAAGCTCATTTAATTATGCATTTGACGCACTTTAGTGTATCCTCAAATCTCTATTTCAGATAGCAATTTCGAATGCGAATGTCCATTCAGGTTCTTTGTATGTTTAATTGCGTTGCATTTACATGCTGCTTACTTCGTTCCTTAACTATCCAGATTTAATCTACCACACGTATATTATTACGCTCTTTATATAATTCTCCTCTGTGTGCGTGCGTGCGTGCGTGTGTGTGTGCATGCATTTAAGCACTAGCACGATAAGATTTTATAATATAAAGTTTTGTATTGCTTATGGAAAAATTCCACGTAAAACAAATAATGTCGGTTAATTAGTACAGAAGTGGAAAAATAATGAGAGGAAATGATCAAATTGTTAACGGACTTTCATTTCCGCCCAGATGACGTTTCCGATCACTTGTCATGTTTACTTATCCGAACTTTTCATACATCTACAGGCATTCGGTCATCCTTATAAAATAATTCATAATACATTCGTGCCTCCATTAATATATAACAATATAAGTATTTTAATTTACGAGTATTTGTAAAACAATTGCATTAGTGGACGATACATTTGTAACGCCATTAAACACAATGGATACGACGAACAAATAAATTCAAATAAATATTAATAATAAGTTTTTCTATTAACAAGCAAAAACAATTGCAGAGATTACCGTCATATTATCCTAAAAAGTCTACGATAATCTCTTGATATGTGAGAATTAAATAAAATAAAACGGTTGAATGATCAAAATATCAATTTACTAGTATAACATATTACTTTATATTATATTAATACTCGAATAAATGTATTTAATATACTCTAACAGTACATTCTTCGATATAATTAAGTATTTATTTATTCATCAAATCGTTAATAATTTAATCAATTTTTATTATCTCCAAATGATTTAAGTAAATAATTACATTAATACAATACATATACAAATTAAATTTACGTCGATTATATTCTGTGTACTTTTTATTTTTATAATGATTTTTATAATATAAAGTACCTGCGTATTGTTGTTGAAGTATTATAAAAAATTATTTAATGGGTTTGACAACTGTCTGTGGTATTTGAAATTTCCATGTCAAGTAAACGAGTAAGCAATTGTTTTACCAAATTTGAAATCATAAGAGTCATTATTTAAATTTAAAACTGATAAGATAAGTGCTGTGCGTCCTTTGCCAACTAATAATCTCGTTTCACTCTTCCTCATAGCTTTTTAAAATTACCGTATTTAATTAAATCAAGTTTTCCATCAATTCATATTTTTTTTTAATCAAATAATTTATATATATGACCTTCTAGTTTCATTCTAAAACAAATAATAAAACCTTTTAAATTTTAAAAAGAGATAGACACTTTAGCTATTTATTGAACAGACTTTGAAAGTTTGCAGACTTTAAAATTAAAAACTTTGTCTCGGACCCAGTGCTCTTCATTATATATTTGCATTCTTTGTATCGATGTAATCTCCGATAAATATTTTGTTGTGCCCTTAAGGAAATTCTCGAGGCTATTGAAGAGTTTAAGATGCCTTACCTTTTAATATTTTTCTATGTTAAATTTAGTTGAAAATATACGAATAATAGTAATCATATACGTGTACAAATAATCGATATAAAAACCGAGTAAATGTTTTTTTAATATGTATACACCGATACTTCTTAGTTATATTATAGTTCAAAGTGCAACAAAGATATTTTAAGTCTATGCTTTCGCTTAAATAAATGAATAAAATACAGAAGAATTCTTGAGAAAGAGAGGGAAAGAGAGAAGCTTCTATTTAACTTAAATGCTTCGATTTATTGTACACATTGTAATTCAGAATAAATCAAGAAAATTCATATCACACTTGCATATAGATATTTTACAGTGTAGTTACAATATCACAATTTCATTTCGAGGTTTGATTTGCGTTGTCTAAGAATGCATTTTAACGATTGAAGTTATAATAAATAAGTAACTTTACCTCTAATAATTTGTTTCTAATAAGTTGCTTACGATCTAAATATCAATAAATTTGATAAGATTCCTCGAATCTTAATTCTTAAGATCCTTGAATATTAATAATTTGAATGAAGATTTTATGATATGAGGTATTTACGTAACTACAATTATAAAAGTATTTGTTTTGATTTTTAATGAAACTTATTGCATACTCAATTACAATTTATAACTCCAATATCCTAAATTCTAATAATATTTAATATTTAAATTAATAAATTGACGTGTTTCAATTGATGAAAAATATTTTAAGCGAATTAGCTATTAATTTTGAGTTTAGAACAAATTATTATCAAACAATGAAATTCTTAATGTTAATCTGCCTTAAATGTCCAAGTGTAATAATTTTCCGAGTCAAGCCTAACTTAATATATTGATTATAATACATTTCTCAGGTAAACAAGTATGCACGATCATATTAATCATTACAGTTAGAGGACAAAAAATCAAGAGGCTAATAATAATAATAAATAGAATATATTCAAATATAATTAATGCAATTTAATTGTGTAATATAAGCTAGTAGAACATTAAGTATAACGATACAAAGGACGCAAAAGGGATTGCGAATATATTTGCATAATTACTCGCAAGCTTATCCAACCTGAAATTGCTATGTGCTATTAAATTAGATGATAACGTGCAAAATAATCCAATGTCATTAGTAACATCCTTGACTCCAGGATAGATATTTTTACCATTACATTCTCGACGAATAATTCAAACGCTCATCTCAAAATCGCACACTCTCGGTAAACGGTTTCTCTTCTTCTTTCTTCCAACAAATACACTTGTCGTCGTCAAGTTATCAAATCAAATAGGTGGGCATGAATATTTTGGGCCTGAAGTAAACCACAAGCCCAGCACGGAAATTCTCGCGCATATAGAAAAGTACCTTGTAATTCTAAGGGAGCCGCGTAATCGATCACTATTTAATCGGGATGCAAATGTCCTCGGCCGTTGAAAAAAAAATGCTTAGCAACGTAAAGTACTGCACATGTCGCCCGGCCGCAGATTAATGTAACATCATAAAGCGCGCCCCGGAGGTGAATACGACCGCGCGGCCCCCAATTTATTAGCAAAGCAGCGGCCTCTGGCATTGAGCTACGAGCCCACGGGCATTGTCGAAATGTCTGATCGTTTCAGCAACATATTAGATCTCTGAAGAAATACGAGGTCTCAGCGAGCAGCGACGACCTAGTTGCTCGAGCTATCTGGGGCCATTCATCGCGCTGCGGCTCTTGCGTTACACTTCCCCCCCCCTCCCCTTACGGCACCGCTCTTACTATATAGCCAACCACCGTCTTATCAGTGCTTCGTCGTGGTCGTTCGAGTTTACTGACCCTTTTCTTTATAATCAAACCCTGATCCATTCTGCCCCCGTGTTTTACACTTCCTGATCTCCAATACCCCGGGCCAGCGCATACGAGGAATTTTTGACTACTCGTGGAGCTAGGAGGACGCGATTTACCTGGCTAAAGCTGGATTTTCCGAGCTTAAGCACGTCTAGTTGAAATACCAGCAAATCATCTACGCTTTGTAATTTCTGATTAGTCGGAAAAGGGTGGTCGAGAGCAATAACATTATGACAATCGTTCAGTTATGCTCGTACAAACGACGCATAATTCGTTCGTACACGATGAATAATATGCGTCTGAGGCTTTTTCTTTTACAATCTATCATTATTAGGACTTGGACCCAAGTTGAATGAACAAGGTTTCGATCAAAGTCTATTTATACAGTCACGACACTTTACGCGATGCTAAGGTTACGTAATAAATATAAATATACGTTGACAGTGAATTTTAGGAGAACCAACGAGCAATCAATTAAATAAAAGATTATAAAATTTAACGAGATAATTGTCAATTGGATGGCAATACATCAATACATGATATTAATGTACAAAGACGAGATTAAAGTTCAGCACTATAATGATTATACATGATTATAAATGGCTTATTACGTTGGCAATAGTGGTTCTCGTGTATGTACAATGAAGTTTTATTGTATTGGATAATACATTTTTATCAATAGATTAAATAACTACAGCTATTGTTATTAAAGCTTATTGAGCCTTAAAAGCAAATCAAAGCATATATAATTTCAATGCATTTATTGTTAATAAATAGTTATTGCAATCATTAGAAATTTTACTTTTTATTTTTTATATTCTACTTTCCTTGAATATTTTATATTTTATAAACTCTCTCACTTTTTTCTACAATTACTGACGCACGCACGCACCCACGCACACAATCGAGTCATATATTAATCAATAAGTTACGAATATTTATTACATTTGACCGTACTTTATAAGCTATTTTTGAGTTATAAAATTGAAGCATTTAGATGAAATAGAACATACGCTAAATCAATTTTAATAATAATCATTATATTAAAAATGGTGATACTTTACTCGATATATTTTGAGTATTAAGGACTTTTCATACGAATCATAAGAATCATACGAGAATCTACCTATTAAATGTTCAAACGACTCAATCTACATTTTGTACTGAATTTTACATCCCGACAATGATTGTTATAAAATATCGCATAATTATTTTTCATTGTAGATATTTTTTTTTTTTGAATAAGCAGCGTGCCAGCAGCAAGGAGAAAATTAATCCCAATCGTTTGCATTATTCGCTTTCAAAATAGTCAAAGATGAGATACTGTATAGGCATATACAAGGATGCTATGCCTATCATTTAAATAGTTTAAAATTCAATCCCTCCGCACCTTGCTAAATGTAAATTTAATAATTTACAAGAATAAATCAGGGAAAGGTTTGGAATATGAGAATCCATTCATCCCCAACCTTTCTCCTCTTCAACTCGAGCCACTTTCTCACGTGAATTAATTTCCGAATAATAAGGGAATAATAATCGCCGAAAAGAAAACTTGTGACAGATCAGAGCCGACAAAAAAAGTAAGAGCAAAGGCTGCTTTAATAAATATAAATGCGAGGTACGTCACACGCGAGGCGATATACCTCGGTCCCAAGTACATATATCTCACGTGAAATCTGTTTCGATTATTATAATGGATTTGGGAGTCTAGAAAAAGTAGGTCAGCATGCGGTAAAGGATTTGCTCTGAAATAAGGGGTTTACGCACATAAATTACATTTTATTATGATTTTTTTTTATTTCAGAGAACAGTCTTCTTCTTGGTCTAAGTGTATTGTTATAACCTTAGTCTGGCTATCATTCGAATTACAAAATGTATCGTTACAAGAATACCTATCTAATGTACATTTTTCTTTCGTCTCGCGTCTAAATAATTAAATAAAATTCGCAATATTTGTGTTTAACAGTGGCGGTAAACTCTCCGATGAATATTCAGTGTACGAGAAACGAATGGATACAGTCGTCTTCGACTTTTTTTAAAACTATTTTCTAAAGTACACAATTATTTGAATATTTAATTTTTGATGGGACATTTTGATCCGTGGCTGAATTATGAAATGGCAATGAAAATTTTTATAGGATATATCTCCGTGCAATTTCAATTCAAAAGTTCCTTTAGAACTCGACTTTTACAACCCCATAAGGCAAATAAATAGAATATTTTGTCAAATAATCTCCATTCGTAATTATGCAATATTTACAAATATATGCACCGAAATTCGTTGTATTTAGCTTATTTTTAATAGTGTTTTTTATTTAGCTATATAATATTTAACAAATAATAAAACAATTTGTGTTATAAATTCAACAATTATAATACTATACAAAAGAGAAATCGTACAATTTAGTCTTTGGTACCCAATTATGTCTATCCACAATTAAATCATAAATCTCGCAGCCTCAAAAATTTAATGTTTTTCTTATAAATTATAAACAATTATTTTTAATTTTAGTCCCTATAGAATGTACAATTAAATTTGTTCGTTGAAGATTACAGATTCAGATATTATATAAGTTTGCGAGAATATTTGCTTCTCAAATTATGCTCGAACAAAATAATAAATTTGTATCGATACAATCAATAATTGAAGCAGACATCGATAAATTCATACTAATAAAAAATTAACATATTTTTCAAATTTGATTGTACGAAGATTACAAGCTTTTAATTAAATATAATTACTATACTGTTGTGATAAAGAGATTATCGATATACTTTCATTCAAATGATTAGAAAGAAATTATCAACCTTCAATTTCTTTGCAATTTACAAACATGCTAAATATTATACAATACATAACACAATTTGAAACAAAAAGCATAATTAATTCAAAATTTTTTTTTCAACCAATTGCTTTATATCCACCGTTTAATTGCTAAACTATTAATGTATTTATTAATGGCGATAAAGACATCGAAATAAATACTCAAGTTATACAATAGGCTGTATGTAGTAAGATAAGGAAATGTGATATCCCCACTAAACTCGTTATTTAAATTCACAAGACGCACAGTGTTAACCCTAAACGTCAGGCACCTCGACTCTCGCCAAAATACGCTTACACAAAAGCCGTACAAAAAAGATAGCAGAAATGCGTTCATTTAAAAATAAGACGCAAACGGCTCTTCACGACCGTAGAAAAGTAGAAATTTAAATTCTAGGAAAGCCAAATTTTCTACACGGATAAAGGGGTTTATCGATAATGAATATAAGCGAATTTCGTTCCATCGCATGTACAGATTAAGATCAAATACCGACAATAGTAGGTATCATATTTCATATGCTACTTCCAGCAAGGAAAAACAGGGTTTCGACTGAAAAATACATTCATTAAAAAAATAACTGCTTAATCTATATCAAATAAAGCTCAATTTAATATATTAAATACATTTGTTTTTAAAATGCGTAATTATCGAAAATCACGTTCAGAAAAGCGAACGAACAAAGTACGTGAACAAATACTGGCCATGTAAAATTAATACAATGGGAAATTAAATTATATAAAATAATGTTTAGTAATATAAAATATAACAAGTACAATATAAAAATTAATCTACAATTCTTTTATAATTATAATATATACTTGGAGTGTCTAAAAATTGGGAAACAAAACGAAAAATATTCAACGCAATAAACATAAAAGGACTAGCATTAATTATTTACCAGGAGGTTTACGTCGGCACGCTTAAACATAGCGAAGAACTTTAGGAGATAATGAATATATAGAATATGAATACATAGAACATAATAATAAGAGCAATTGGCAAAGTAATAGGTGAAATAAAGTATCATACGTTAATAAAAAAAGATTTAATTTACATAAAGTATCCTCAAAGTATTAATAATGATATAAATAATTGTGGTAACATTTGTAAAGTATATTATTGTCCTTATTCATGAGATGTTTAAAGAAAATGCATGAAGACGAGAATGCAGGATAAAACTTTAAATGTAAAAAGTTGAAAGCAGCTAAAGAAAATGGCAAGAAAATCTTTTCAAAGGATACCATTACTGCCAACCAAAGCTCATTGCTAGCTGATGTGGTACAATAAAAAAGAGAATATAATTAATCGATAAAATATGAATATCCCAGCAGTGCGTATACAGATATTCAACAGAATGTATGATTCCTGTATTGAAGAGATAACAATCGAATAGACGAGGGAGAGAGCACAATAAAGCCAAACCAAATAGAACCAACAGACTCGAATGACAAGAAGGATTATATAAAATATATATATATATATAAAAATAATATATCCCTTATCCATTGACATTATTCAAGTAAATCGATAACCATTGTTGTAATTATAAGATATTATTTTAAAAGGGCGAATTGCAATAAGCAATATTCAATGGAACGCAATAATTTTTATGAACATAATTAAGTTCGGACAAGGTACGACAATTATTTCGCTAATGTCAACTGCGTATTCATTTAGAATTTAACACCTGGGTAAATTAATAATTAATAAAAGTAAATAATTAGCATTTTAGAAAACATAAAAATGCATAAATAGCAAAAAGAAATTAAAAAGTGTTTGAGGATGAATTAACAAATAACACTAAAATATGTGTTTTAGGCCACCATATAAAAGTAAATAGTAAAGAAATGTAATTCATAATGAATATTCATAAATATTCGTTAATATCAATATCATTCGAATTTTATTTATGCGATTTATTATTTAAACTTGTACAAAGATTGACCATCGTACAATAAATACTGCATCACCATCGCAGCGAAATCTAAAAATAATCAACAATAGTTATGGCCTTGTGACATTACATTCCAGTCCTCAGCCAATTCTCAAGATTACAGATAATTTAAGCCAGATTAATAAGTTAACGAATAACGTGAGAGACCGGATACTTATAAACATTAGTCAAACTTGAATTTATTGCGCAAAATACAGAAAATACATTTGACTAGTAATAACCAGTGTAGGTCCGATGACTCAACTAATATGGACAAAAGATTATTAACGATTAAAGTTTAGAACGAGCGTTGAAAATTCAATGGGCTTGTAATGCTTCGAAGACCATAATATGATTTATTTATTCAACTTTAATTATTAAATATTACGGGGAGGCTAAATTTATTTTTGAAAATGAAAATATCATAACCACTAATATTTAAAATTCATCTGTAAAATAGAAAAATATACGTTAGACTAATGCTAAAACAATTTCTCGTTAAACGTGAAAAATATTGTTCAACAATGGAAGCTATATATGCCACAAATTTCTTCTAGGCTTAATAATTTAAAAGCAAAGATTTAAACGGTACAATCATTTGAATAAAAAATATCCCTATTCTATTAAATAGTTACACGTCTCTTTAAATTTCATATGCTTAGTTTTATAAAATATGTAATACCTATATTGTAATCAACAGTATACTATCATCCGAATAAGTTTATCATGAATCACATGGTAATTAGCATTTAACAATAAGAAGCGTATTTCATCTTTAAACTCATAATCACAATCGAAGGAATTGTCCTTCCACCTTTCTAAATTAAAGTCATATAAATTATTATACATATTTAATAGAACTAATTATTATTTAATTGGCACTTTAAAAGCACAAATTAATATACAAAGCATTCTTATAAAAGAAATTCAGATGAAGCGTAAAAGTTTTGTTATTATATTTAAGAATTTGCTCTACTTTAGAAAAATTTGAAAAATATAGTGCCAAGTCGAGCTCGATAAATAAAGCCTCGTTATTCATTAAGAATATAACTCATGATTTGTTATAAATTTACGTTATAATTTAATCTATGCTATCCTAAGCTTTTTACATTTTGTACTGGGTTCTGCGAATATAATATGACCGCAAAACTGACTATAGCAATGGCAAGAGCTGTATTCAAATAAATTGGAATACCAAAAAGTATCCAGCAAAATACAGCTGTAAAAATTAGTTCTAAGGCACTAGCAAAAGTTTTCACAATTGAGTTAAGATTTTTTAAGAAAAAACTGGTAACAATACCTATTGCGGCATTATTACACATAATTAGGATGACCTTAGGGTCCAAGAAAATGCTTGGCCCTGCGTTATCGAATGCTTCGATAAGGTGACCTTGTATCAATAGTACTGCTATATTGCACAGTATACTGTCAACGTACATAAATACATTTTGTACAAAGATATTTACATTTGCAGCCTCTCCTTTTAAAAGATATTCGTTATAAACACCCGCCAAGCATGAACATATTGTCTGAAACAAGACATGACATTATTAATATAATTAGCAATCTTTTGTTCTAACATATTTTATTACTTTTCTTTGAGTGACATTACATAAAATTATTATTTATGAATTCTACAACTTTTTATTATACAAGAATATATAAGAATATATATGAGAAATACTGCATAAGAAACTTAATTCATTTCATAAAAACTTGTAGGAATTTGATATTAATCTTTAAAAAATTCAACAATACACCATTGCAAAATAATATGACGCTAAATCACATAAAACACATTAAAAGAATTTGCATGAAGAAAAATTTTTGTTAAATCTATAATAAATAAAGAATAAAATAATTATAATTTAAAATATGTCGCAGTAATGTATATTAACTTTGTACAATAAGTATATCGAGTTTAGAAAATAGAAAATAATTTATAAAATCCAGTAATCTATCTATGTAATCAATATTATATTGATCGCAGTATTAAGATTATATAGGACATTAAATAATAAATGTTTATTATTTTGATATGTCAAAGTGATTTATAATTTTACCATTAAAATTTTATTTACTTAAAAAAATTATGTAATTTTTATAATTAAACGCTGAACAATATAGTATGTTTCTTTTATTACTATCAATTAATTAATATAATAAAATGTGCAATAATTTAATGTAATTTTAATGTAAGCAATAAATATAGCAACTTTGATCAAGTTCATTCGAAGGTATTTTTATATTGTTGTATATGAAAGAAGTATAATCAATATATAAAACTTTATTAAGATTATATTACTTACCTGAATAAATATAAATATAATATTAATATTTAAATGCAAATTTGTTTGTGTAAAGGCATTGTTGTAATCAAGATTCAAATGCTTTATTATACAACCTACTGTTAATAAAATAAGTGCTATCCATTGTTTACTGGATAATGTCTTTTTAAAAACAATCTAAAAAAAAAATACATATATATATATATATATATTTGTGTGTGTATGTATTTTCATTATTACAAAGAGACATGTAAGAATTTCCTTAAAAGAAAATTATACATTAAAATTCTATTTAAAATATTTACCTGGAAAATTATTCCTGTTATAACAACACGTAATTGAAGCAACAAGAAATATGTTGGTGGATCAAATGTCGCTAGATTTACAAAAGATAAATTATTATACAGGCAATATAAAGAAGATGGAACCATGTACAGCAATAATACTATAAAATTAAAAAAGAAGAAGAAACATTATTAAATTATTAATTTAGTTAACTATTCTATATTAATTGTAATAATTTGCATGATTTACCTTTTCTGTACTTGAATATTTCGTGAAATAAGCTTTTGAATGTATTTCTAAAGGAATGATAAAAGATAATAACAAATTAAACGTTCATGTTTATTAAATCTAAATCTAAATCTAAATCTAAATCTAAACTTAAACTTACTCTTGACAATATAAAATAACAGAGCTTAACAATTTCAGAACTTCAGTCATGAGAACAACTATAACAATATTATAATTGTATTCTCCTTTGTCTTGGGACCACTTTATGATAATTCCTGAAAATAAATAAAAAAGAAACTATAATAATAATGAAGAAAGGATACTCCTCACTAGTAAAACAATAGTTTGATAATTAAAAAGTAATCCAAGGGAAGTGATTAGATAAGAAAGTTGCATTATGCTGCAGCACACAATCAACTGCATAAATTGTAAACATTACCGTTTCCATCCTCCAGTACTAAATGCGAAAAAGTTTTCATAAATATTACAAATACGACCACGAAGCTAATAATAATAATAATACCTCGATGCAGTTACGCATAGTACGAACATTTTTCAATTAAAATATCGAGGCAGTTATTGGCAATGCCAGGCGAACGGGCGAAAGCCGTCGGTCGCGATCATTTCGAATATTTACATTTTTACAAATTCATTGTATATACAAATTCGCTTTATCTACATTTTTCTCTTTGACCGCTGCCTGTTTAACGCGAAGGGAAAATATAACCTTAAAGCCCAAACCTTGATTGACGAAAAGAGTTATGTAAAGGAAGAAAATAACGGCACTCCATTTTCCTGGAAAAACTTCCGACCAGTTTATCACTGACATTGTTCCCCTCACTTCCTCTAACAATTGACACTTCAAGTAAGCGCTCTTTCAAACGATCATTTTGTTAACATTGGTCCCCAAATCCCCACTCACTCGCTCCCTCCTCGGACGTCTCGTCGGCACTGCAGCTGCCACTCTCGACCGCAACTCCCAACACTCACGCGGCGGCATGCATTTTTTATCGGCAATTGTAATAACCTACAACGCGGCATTGCCATTTGCAATTACCGTGCGCGGAGAGTCGCGCATTTTTCTAAAAAGCCAAGGCGGCCCTCGAGAGTTCACTACGCCTTCGGACTCTTCTCGCCTCCTCCTCCTCCTCCTCCTCCTCCTCCACCTCTCACCGAGACTGCCCCTCGGTGGATGACATTTATTAGCTGGCTTACAAGCAGACGGATTTTCTCAAACGATTCGCTCGAAACGAGACGGGGGGGCGGCGTGTGGGCCAGCCCAACTGTGAAATCAGCGAGTGACCCAGGCTTATAAATATGCCGACCGACTCGTGTCAGCATTTTCAATTTGGGTAAACAGCCTGAGCTTCCGTTACAAATTCACGAATAACTGCACGCACACAATGAAAATAACTAAATATTGCACTTGCTATTTGACGTTGTATTTGAGTTGATGCTTCGTTGAGTTATTTATAAGGTAAGGTAATTAGGCCTCGTGGCCAGCAATCGCACTCAAAGCAACAAACACTTGCGAGTGCAAACAGTGCAGTTTGGCATTTATTATTAATTCAAGCCAGAAATCAATGTGGCGCGCATCGAAAATTTCGTCGTTTATTATGAAAGCTCACCCTCCTACATCTGTCTTTTAGTTGTCATTGCAATTGCAAGTACCATATCTTAATGTACTTGTGGCTTATATGCAACTGTTGTCAGGAACGGTGGACGAAAATTATTTTTAAAGGAAACAAGCTCGAGTAAGAGGCACGCGACTCTACTTCGAGGTCGAGAATAAAATTGCGAATACTTTCTCAAGTACTCTAATGTGTCCCTCTCTCTCTCTCTCTCTCTCTCTCTCTCTCTCTCTCTCTAAGCTCTCACTCCGTTATGTACTTCATTATTCGAGCAATTCTCATATGATAATCTCGTTGCGAAATCCTCGCTACATTATTACGTCAAGTGACATTGTGTCTCGAATACGTCATCATCTTCGATGTTCTTCAATTCATTTGTCCACTCATTTGTTCTCATATCCGCGTGAAACATCTGTAATTAAAAGCCGTAAATTTATTATTTTTTTTTTTTTCATTATTATTATTAACAAAGGCGTGGGACTTGAGTCGTTAACGAACTCTAAGCTACCAATATTTATCTACAATCGCGCTCTTTCTCCTTTGATTTACTTTAATATCACAACAGCTGCTAAAACATATAAATACACAATCAACGTACGGCATTAATATTTATAGGGCAGCATATTAAAATAGTTTTAAATAAATAAATTTAGCCTGCATTCAATAGGAAAATAAATTATAATAATAATTATAAAGAGATATTTGATCGTGGCCCGGCTTACAGGTTTCGTCGCTACGGCAAACCAATCGTGTACCTTATCCGACCACACATAATTAATAAATGAAAATTGAAGGAGAGCGGTTGGCCGTGGGGGTGGGGGGGTTTGCAATCACCTGGAGGGGTCATCGCTGCTTTACTACTTCGTTGCTACTTCCTCGCTGCTAATCGTACGACATCCTCCGCGGTCACATCTACACGGTGCCTCAACCGCGAAGACATTCGATCACTGAATAATTAACTTTAGAAACCGATTAAAAGTAACTTGGTTATATAGCAACAATTTTATAGGTGTACGCTATTAAAATATACTTTATTAGACTATATTATACATTACTATACTAGACTCTATTAAAAATGTACGCGGTTGATAAAGATGTGATTGATCAAAATTATAGTGTAGCATAAATTATTAATTGTATTGAAAATTTATTTTTAGCTATATTGGTTTGATATACACGAGCTTATCACAGCTGCTTGGATTTCGGTATACCAAACAAAATTCTTGTCCTATTAATAAGTTGCAGCTAAATTATTTTATATTTTTTAAAATATCTAAATTTATTGTACTAAATGTTCTTGTATTATATATAATAAATCAAAGTTTCAATCGCGACTTTTGTGCTTGTTCCTTTCTAATATCAATTAAATAGTGATTGATGCGAAATCAAATCTTCACGCTTCTATTCATTCTCATTTGAAACAACTGTTAAAACGATAAATTTCGAAATTATACAAGAACAAATACCCTCAACAAAAGCCCTCTCTTTGAGTCATTGCTTAGGATGTTTTTAATTGCCATCACATGATTCGAAGAAATAGGTCAATGTAATAATTATAAACGATTTTATTAACAATAATCTGATGAAAGATATAATGCGGTTGTCACGTTAGAGTAAAATTGATCCGCGGAGCCTCGATGATCAATTATAAGTTGATCACCTCTCTATGTCCGTTTATAATGTTGCCTGTAATAACTTGAATTCTTATCTTACTTAACTTTACTACGCGAATGTCCTTGTTTGCGTGAATGCCAGAGAGATCGCTACATGACATTGGAGCTTTGTGTGGGTGCCACTGTAAATACTATTCTTATGCCGATTGTGCATCTATTACTGGTGCAGCAACACTTTAAAAAGTGATAGTATAAGCAAATAAACCATAGTCTTAGTGTAGAAGTTCAAGGCGCAGAATTGCCAATTAGATGTTGAATCAGGTAGATTATTTATATGCTTTCTGACATGAGATACTAGAAGTGACTTATGCCTTTTAGATAGGCAAATACATGCAAATGATGAGCGAGTCATTCTTCCTTGTGGTGCTTTTAGATCTTTATCCAAGTCTATCTAGATCTTTATCTAAGAAGAAAATCGCATAGAAATGCCAACGTACGGTCTCTTGGATCTTAGGACTGAATATGATAGAATAAAATATTGTTAATCACTGTATCATCACTGTATTATCGCCTTTGTCATACACACCTGGTTCAGTGGAGATTGTACTAACAATTGTGCTAATTAATAAATTGTTGAGGTTTGAAGTAGTCATCTTTTAATCGAGGTAACAGATTGCAATACTCATAAATCGAAAATAAATTGTTCAAAAAAATAAATAACAGATAAATATATCTCAAAAGTTAAAGGTAAGTGAAAGTCAAAGAAAGTTATTGAGCGACAAACTTTAGCAATACAAAGGAGATTGTTATACCGTAATTACTAATAATTAATTATTTAATAATTATTTACTAATAGCAATAATGTTGTATAGTAATCACTTTCTATCCACGCAGGCCGACAGACTCAGTAGTATCCACGCAAACAAGGACATTCACGTAGTAAATTAAGTAAGATAAGAATTCAAGTTATTACAGACAACATTATAAACGGACATAGAGAGGTGATCAACTTATAATTGATCATCGAGGCTCCGTGGATCAATTTTACTCTAACGTGATTTTTTATCAGATTATTGTTAATAAAATCGTTTATAATATTACATCTGGAATTAAATACTTAATTTTGCAACTTCTCCCACTGTCCCTTGACTTTCGCCATCTCCCTCTCCACTCTACAACTTGGGAGAGTTCACACTCGGGCTATTTTCTGAATACAATGATATATTTATATAATAATTATTAAAAAATTAAATATCCGGTTTATATTTAACTAGCAGCCATTTTAACTTTAATAACAGAAGCAAATGTAGAAGAAAACCAAATCGTCGGTATTTCGTAGTATCGGAAATCAAATTATTTTATCTCTGTGACAGATGTAATAGAAAGTATATATAGGCATATTGTACATATTGATTAGATTTATTTATATTCTCAGCATAGAAATATCTATACATTCTCCGTGTACTTAGTCATTTATATACGTTTTTTCCTATATAAGAATATTTTTCTACCTCAAATATTGTTTTACAGAATTGTTAGCAAAGATAATATTTAATATTTGAAATTCTGAACAAATATTTACTAACATTCCTTCTTCTATAGAGATAACTATTAATATAATCATTGTTTGTTATTTTCAAATTCAAATAAATCTACAAACACTATTATTGCTTTTAATTTTATTTTATTTACAATTTGATCGTAAAAATATTATTTTAAATAAGTATTGCAAAGATGCTATTGTTATGATAAAACATTAGTTTATCAATTATTAAGTCTACAATTATTTATTAATTCAGTGCCTAAAAAATTTCATTATTCAATATAAAATTAATTTATAATTTAATATAAAACCCAGTTTAATACAAGTATTTTGTAAAAATTATTTTTAAAAAATATTAAAATATTGGAATAAAAGAAAATTTCTTTAATTAAAAGTAATTTTATTATAATATTTATTATTTATATTATTTATATATATTATAATTAAATAGTAATTTTATTATTATATTATTATAATATAAAAATAATATTACGAAATATCTTGACATTGAATATTATGAGACATATTCGTGAAAATAAAGCAATATAAGTCAGAATAAATACAAATGAACAGTGAATATATAATCATTTTCAAATATAAACATACCGGAGAGTTTATTATATTTAAGTCATTATAAATCTTTGGAGCTGTAAAGAAAGTCTGGATGAATATATAAATTTATATATATACGTATATTTATTTATGTCCATATATCGATGTTCACTAGTCACTTTAATAGCATTACTTGCATTATTTATGGCCTGAATTTAGGATGTGATTTTTGTGAGATGTTATCTTAAAAGTTTTCAGATGAAGGTAAACTTTTAATTCAGATTTTAGTAAAAGTAGAAATGAAAGGTTGCGTTCTATGGTTTTATATCCTTTCTCAATTATTTCTAACTGTCAGAGTACAATTAATTTTTTTAAGCGAATGATTGAGCTGCAAATTTGCATTTATTGATTAGCAAGAAGTTATTTTATTTTCAATGCATTTATGAAAATTTTATATCTTTAAAAAAACAGATTTGAAAATAAAAATGCAAATATATGAATGAATGAATTTTTATAAAATTTCTTTTAAATTGAGTTTTAGTAATTTGAAAGCTTAACCGAATATTTATAAATTGCCAATTTATGAAAAATACAAATTTTTGTCTGAATTGTATGTCACGTTGTGCCCACCATATTTACTTAATTCACTACATGTTGGTATTTCAAAAAATCGCATAGCAATTTAATTTAGTTCATATTCAAGGTCTAAACATATTTTCATATATTTCTCTCTGTCGATATATTATGATCTATCAAGAATAAATTCTCAAGACATTTATATTATTTTTCTTTATTGTATAGAATGTGTAGGAATACATTGTACATTACTTACTTTAAGCTTTGTTCAGAATTTGTCAAAAAACAAAATATTCATTGTTGCTAAAAAAAAAAATAAATTTTATAAAAACTTCCATTTTTAATTTTTTAGTAGTATATGATTAAAATCTTATTTGGACAAATACATTAATAAATAATATAGAAGTACAGTACTTGAGATGAATATTAACAAAATTTAATCGCTTAAATAAATAGTTAGCAATAGGCTAAATAAATTTTTAGCTACAAATGCACTTCGTACCACTTTTCTTTAATAAACGTTTATGCCAATAAAAATAAAGTCTTTATAAATTAGAAGATCACTTAATAATCCTTAAAGCATGAAAGTGATTAAAGTAAACAATTGCAAATATGTAATTAAAATAATACATTACGTAAAACAAAGTTCTATAAAATTTAACTCCTTTCATAAATCATTTACCATCTTGAAAGTTTAAATAGAAATAAAACTTTATAAACAATAAAATTTGAATGCTCGCTCAACACAATATAATTTATTTAATAATTATGATAAATATACTTCGACGCAACTGATATAATATTTACATAAGCTTTATTAAGAGCATAGGCATACGAAGTATATTTTAATGCGATGGCTCCTCTCTATTGAACTGAGAACTCCTAGTTAACAATAAAAATTGTATATAGGCCGTCACATATGTATCGGAAGATTTATCGAAACGTAACAACTAATTTAGCGCTTCGATTTTCACACAAGGACGACTTTAAAAAAATCCACAAGCCTGGATGGCTTTATGGGAACGAATTTATTCGCAAAGGCGAAAAACTTCAGATTTTACGATTATTTAGCTCGCTTAAGTCCCTTCAACTGTCTCTCTTCAAATATTACTACAAAGGTTTTTCTTTCTTTCGTTAATATACGTAACAATATTAATATAGATTTATTATATTACAATAAACTTTAATAATAGTTTTACTTATTATTTGCGTCTATAAGAAAAATAATATGACATTCATATCCATTAGAACTTTAAAATAGGCATTGAAAAATGATTTTTCCCTAATATGAATCATTACGTATAGTGTCATCATATGTTTTTATTTCAGTTCATATCTAATAAAAACTATATATAGCGCAATGCCGTAGTTGCCTATGGATTGCATATTTTGTTCTTAAGTAACAAAATGTACGGAATTTAAAATCATACACAATTGACTAATTAATTTTACTCAAAATATATTTTAATTTGCATTCACGATTTTCATAAAAATTTCCAAATACTTAAGACGATAGAGCTACGTATTTCTTGAAAAAAAAAATAAATAAATAAAAAATAAAATAAATAAATAAACGAAATAATAATAACATTCAAATGCTGTATTTGTGAATCTTTAAACATTAATTCTTAATCAAAGGAGTAAATAATACTTATTTCAAGGAAATACATTATACAATTTTTTAAAAATCACGCTTTCTTTGTAGCTAAGGAATATAATTTCATGAAGTTGGAAACAAATCAAGTAATACTCTAATATTTTTGTACAAAAAATTTCGATAACTATCAATATATTATATAATTTACTACACATAATTTTATATATAAATTCTTTTAAAAATGTTTATATAATGTTTGTAAAGATAAGTTACATTATCTCAAATTTTTCATAATCTTAAATAACTGTATCTATGTATCACTTTCATTAAATACTATTCCTTTTTAAAAACACCTTTCAATTAAGGAAATAAAAAATATTGTATATAGTACGGTAAAAAAATTCGTAGATTTCTGCTTCCTTTGGAACGAACGGGCTTCTCACGCTCCTTTATATAAATAAATCTCACGAACATTGTTATGCATTAATAATGCTCACATTGAATACAATTATTTTGCACAACTTTCAATATTATAATTTATTAATCGGATTTTGGATCAATTTTCAGATACTTCATAACTTGGTCGCCAATTAGCTGGGCAGCTTTATTTGCATTTGGAATAAGAAATCTGTCTATGTCCGAAATAATTTCCGACTGTTCCGAATCATATTTAAAAATAATTAAATCAGGTCGTCTTCTTCTAGTTAATATTCTGTATATATTCGATAAAGGGCGTTTTGCTATCACATGTGCTGCTCCCTCCCGACCTTGAATTTCTCTCAGTACTATAAGATGAGTATCAGTTACCAGAAGATGGCTGAAACGATAAAAATAATAATGATAATTAAACCACACGTGCAATAATGTGGTAGCATATTGTGAGAAATTTAGTACAGAAAAACGTTTATTGTGCGAGACAATAATTAAAATTACCTCTCATAAACATAACCATTGACCTTGACCTCCATACATTTGAAGGAGTGTATTAGATTGGGATCTTTAAGCCACTGTTGTATCGAAACTACCTCAACGGGTTCTTCGTTTTGAGTAGTTGCGATTGTCATATCTATGTAATAAAGCAACTACAGATAGTTCATAAAATTCATTAAATAGCCGTTTAGTGTGATTATTAGAAGTTAATTTTTCATAAGTACTTATGCACCGAAAAAGTGTGTTACAGTGAAATGTCAATAAAAGCAGTTTGTACATTGCTGTCATTGTTAATGAATTAAGTTTCGGTGAAATCAGGATGATTTTACTAGCTACACAAATTTTAATCAAAAAAATCCATTATAAAAACTATCGTCGTTCACAATTCTTCGATTAAAACATTTACCCTCTCTCGCCCAAGTTTAATTAACAGTAATATTGCAATAAATTATACGTCATTCGATAATGCAGTGATAAGCAAAAATTCTGATACGATTCTCAAATACTTTTATCTAGCTTGATTATTCTCTGTAATAAAAGTTTTGCCCTTGAAATGAAAAATTTGCTTAAATTTACCTAGATCTTGATCATCATCAATACTAAAAACAGGTCGAGATATTCGCTCCCTTCTACTTGCATCTGTATTTTTATCATCTTTTTTCACTCCACTATTATTGGCACTCACCGATGGATTAACAATATAATCAAAAAGTTTTACTTTCATTTCTTGGCTTTTTAATTTCATAGCTTGGCCTATCTTTCCAAAAAGATCAGAGTTATTGTTCTTTATTCTAACTGGACTCGTTTCGTTGGAATTCTCCTCCGACACGTTAGTATTACAAACTAAGCAAAATTGAGAATTGTGGTCAATAAGACTGGATACTACTTCATCGCCGAAATACTCGTGAATCGCTATTTAAGTCAACGAAAGCCATCATTAATGATTTTACTTTCTAAAGTGGCGAAATAATAAAATATACTACCAATTTACACTTACCTTGGTAGCCGTTAACCACCATACTAACATAATGCGTGTGCTTCTGCAAGAAGGATGCTACGACCATATGAGTATATCGGTCCTCCTCCTGGCGCCCACTACCAAGGAAACACAAATGCTCACCACCCGCTTGAGATCCAACTGCCAAGGCTTGTCGTTGAGCTTGCAATAATCCCTGAACAGCCGTTGCAAATGCAGCTGGTTCTTGTAGCATCTACGAATTGTTCAACACAACATTTATAACTCAGGACTATACAAATCTTAAAATCTCAATAAAGTATAGGAATTTCTCATTCAATTACAGATCCAAGAAAATTTTGCTCTTTTAAAACGCAAGATATGCCACTTCACACACGCATACCTTTGAGTCACTTTTACTTCTTATACCAATTGAAGTACAATCGAAAAAAATGCACAGGCAATTGCAATGAAAATATCATTTGTATATACGACGATTATTATTAACGATAATGCAGCAGCAAAACGGCAAAATGTTCGGGCCATTGTAAGAATTGAATGGAAATTATCGGAACTATGATATTTAAGTAACTCACCAGGTTACAGTCTAGATGAAAGGCTGTTGGCAAGTGACCCGCGTTGTACTGTTCTGCAGGTCTACAATCAACTAGAAAGAATCTTACGGGGTCCGCGGGTGCATTGGGCAACGACGAAACTTCCACCGAGTTCTCCACTAATTCCTGAGCAGAAACTGGCAAGCATAGCGCGTGCGTTATAAGTTTTTCGTTGCCGCCTTCTCCAAACATTATAGAGTACAAGTCCAATTTGAAAGACGAAGGCGTTTTCATGGCATAATATTGCGCTAAAGAACAGAAATCGGTAACATCTTCAGCTTCCAAGGCACAAGGCATTGCGGCTAAAGCATCGATGATGCTCTGTTTGTTCTCGTCTTTCATGCTTAAAATTTGCTCCCTAAAATACAATGTGGTGATGCATTAGAAATAAAGTTGACTGCAATTTGTGAGTGTAGTTTTTTTCTCTTCTTTATTAATATTCTCTCAATTTCGTTTAATGACAATTTGTCGATAAACATTAGGAATGATTTTAATGGAAAACTGATAACAATTAAGAATCTAAAGGCAATGTAAAGTATGCAATGAGTTAAATTTATGTAAAATATATGAGTACGAAATTTTCCAAATATAATGCCAAATCTTTCCTTCTCTTCTGCAATTTGATTTTTTTCTTCTTAATTGCGTCTGAAATCTTGAATATTTCTTAATGATTTCTAATTGCCAATTAATTACAAAACAAATAGACAATAATAATATTCCAAATCCTTTAAACTATCCTTTTTAATTTTTTTCCTTTTTAAAATAAAAAACGTTCCCTAAGAGAGCGACATGGTTCAAACATCCATGAAATCGACATTATTCAGCTTTAATATATATAGATAACAATGTTTTAATAAATTAAGCTGAACTTACCTGGCATTGATCACCATAATCAATGACAGGAACATCATGAAAAATGGATCGGCTTGCATGAAGTACAAATCCCACATAGTGGATATAGCGGGCAACGAGCACACACCGGCAAATAGAGTATTTATCCATCCTTTGGTGTACTGGTCCGACGATACTCTCTTTGTGTCCAAAAAGGAACATAATTCTGGCTCGTGATAAAGCAACAGTAGTCTTAATACCGCACTATGCGTGTCACCTCTGATATTTACCAAAAAAAAAAAAACAAAAACAAAAAACAAACAAACATTATAAACACTTGGTAATTGTCTCGTGTTAATTATGGTAAAACGTTTGTGTCTAATTTATTTATTATTAGGAATCTATTTTATCCAAGAAGTTTTTTCTTCAAGTGAAAATTTACGTTCAATTTTTATTCCGATAAGTTCAAAGGAGAGAAACATATTTCAAGTATTAATGTTTGGAATGGAAAATTTATACGCACCTTGGAATATAAATGTCTCTGATAGCCTCGAATAAATTGTACGTGGCGGAACGAGGTAGTTTTAGGGCTATTAATGGACCTAATAGCTCAAACCAGCCGTTGCCTCTTTCATATCGTTTACCTCTATTTTTACAATAGAAAGTTATAATGGATTCTAAGTCAGAAACGACCGACACCTTATCTTCGTCGTCGTTCCCAAGTTTATCTAAAAATTTACCACAAAACAGAATGACTATTACTATCGTCACCATCATTGCTATTATTATTTATAGTAACGTATTGTATTATTTGTGTTATGACTCCCATTGGCTCATCGAACAATTTATAAAGCGAGCTTTATATCAATCGCTCGATAGTACGAAACTAATTGCAATACACCGTACCCCATTGGCTTTGGATTTGAATATTTCATCGATGCGACGCTATTGCGTCGACCCATAAAATATTAGAGGCCAAATATAATTGCGCTCCCAACTTTGTTCAAACTACATCACCCACTGCTTGTACTTACTAACTAATTGTTGGCAATCCTCTCTTATAATATTTTGTTCTGGAAGATCGAAAACTTCATTAAAATGGATCAGCTGATTCCCTCGGTCGATGACATCTAAACAAGCCTGCCAAACATCGGGCCTCAAGTTTGCTGGCACTGGCTGACCTTGGCAGATGGCATATATATCGGAAGCGGAAGGTGCCTCGGTATCCAAAAGCGCAGCTTCCAATTCTAAAATCCTGAAAATAAATGTAAGCCCAATGTTTAGCGGTTGCATGCACCAAGGAGCAACGAACACCGAGCATACTCGAACGAAAAATCTCGCACCAATCATTCCAATAAAAATACCAAGCCACAATAATGAATTTCGTTTCGTGAGAAAGAGAATACTCGAGGAGGCAGCCTCGCTCGCGATTAGGCTCTCGAAAACCTTCCACCGACGATGCCACGACATATTCAGCGGACACCCAGCCGAATCCAGCGAGCACTCGACCTCGACACACAACTGCAGATTAGCATTTGTACAGCTGCCACCGACAACTTCCACCACTCAACTCACACACACCCGAGCGTCGACTACTAATTAAGCAGCGAGTGGCAGCGTAAGGTCATCGGCCAAACTTGACTTGTTAAACGGCCAAGTAAACAAGTAGCCGCGATCCAAGTAGCGCGAGCCTCGTCAACCGCTGGCAGGGTCCTCGCAATAAGACAAAAGCCAAGAAAACGAAGCAAAGACTTGGGGCGTACGGAGATCATCGCCAAAGCCAACGCGGATTAATCGACTAGGAAGAGGCAGAGCGCGGTCTCTCCCTCCCTCTCTCTCACTCTCACTCTCTCTCACCAAGTGCTCTCGTCGTCTTTAAGTGCCATTTTGATTAGACGTCAGCTGCTGGAGCCCGTCGCTGCTACGCACCAGCTGCATGCGCGTTACCACTGCGAGGAAGACCCTTCGGGACCAGCACCATCGGCGGCTCCGCGAAATCCCGTGGAAGAAGTGGCGGCAACTAAAAGGTTGCTCTCCCGATCAGCGACAGCGGCACCACATCGCTCGTGCCGTCGACAAGCACTTGCCATTTTCTTTCTTTCTTACTTTTTTTTTCTTCCCTACGAGGCGACGACCACACACCTCCACAGAGACACACGCAGTGAAGTGCGCGCGGCCGTGGAGGCGCCCTCGTAGCGCGCAACTTCGCGGTCCGTTCGAACGCGCGCAAATGGGAAGGTCGTCGAGCGAGGTTGGGGGGGGTGGGGCGTTTGAGGGGCGGGCGGGGGGATTCGCCTCGAGGGCTATCACGGGGCTGGCGTAACGAGAGGAGTGCGGACGATAGGCTCGAGTGCCGAAGAATGCGGAATAATTATTTTCTGGCTTATCGATCGTCGGGACGAGGGCGGGGCGTGCGCGCGCTCGCGCGCGGCCGGCTACGGTTTATTCTCTGTTTTTGGGCGGTCGAGGCGCGGTTGCGGGGCGATGGCGGGCGGGGGGGGGAGAGTTTGCATTGGCCGCGCATTTGCCGCCGTGCCACGTGAAAATGCATGCAAGTCAATTTGAAATAAATGACAGTGAGCGATTTGCGTGAGGAGATTTGCGCGATGATTTGACATTATTATTTTCCGCGCATTGTTGGGCTGTTTAATCTCGCGCTGCGGATTAGCAAAATTATCGTTCAAAGTGGAGCGGCTGAGACGCGCGTCATGTCGGAAGTCGGTGCCCCGTCACGAGCTTTAGTCGCTTAAAATTAAGGCGCGTTGAATGAGGCTGCGGTCGAGGCCAAATAGAGTTGCTGCGGCCGCGAGGGCGAGGAGCGCTTAACGAAAAGCCGTCGTGGCTCGAAGGGTGAAAGGGGGGCCGAGAGGGATGGGTCGCCGACGATGGTAAAGGGGACGGCCGCGAAAGCACCGGGATAAGAGAAGCTGGGAGCTCGCTTGCACGTGGAGCGAGGGACAACCGAGCGCTAGCCGTGTGCACCGGCCAATTGGCCATTGTCAATTGTGGTAGTCGCGAGAGAGGCATATCCGGGGTACCTGGGGAAATAGTACGTGGGTATGGAGGGCATCGGCGGTACCTCGAACTCGCTGCCCAAGTGGCAGATCGCTTTGGTAGTCGGCGCACCGATCCTCCTGGGCGTTGGTTATATGTACTTTAGGAATAGGGACAATTTGAAAAAGAAGCCGAGCAAGAGTAAAGAGAGGATACTTGCAGCTTCCGAGAATCATGGGGACAAATCTATTACAGAGTCGTCAAAAGTCATCGAGATCTTTGAGAAGGTTAGATTCTCTAGTTTTTATTGTATAAATTCTCGGCCTTCTGTCGTCGAGGTTTTAACCATTCTCGTAAGGCATTGTTAATTAGGCGTTCTCTTTCCTCTCCTTCATTTCTTTATTTATTTACTTTTTTTTCCCCCAAACTTATTTTCCTCGTGGCATTCGGATTCGGCAAATATTACCTAACAAATCATACTTGTGGTATGCACGCATTCTAAAAGATATAAAATATAAAATACTCATTGTGAATTGAATATAAGCTTTTATTTCGCAATAATATGGCTTTTGTGAACATTTTATGATTAGTTTAACCCATTTAGCATAAGATCTTTAAATTAAATTATTCATTAAGTCTCACAATTAGGGTTATCACATCTAAGCTACAATGTGAAGAAACAAAAAATCTCTCTCTCTCTCTCTCTCTTTATATATATATATATATATATATATATATATGTATATATATGTATGTATGTATGTAAAATTTAAAAATTAAGAAAGATTAATGCATAATAGATATAATTTTATTTTTCAATACTTACAATTATTCCATACGACAGTGTTCATTTTATAATGTAACGAT
Organism: Ceratosolen corneri; assembly: GCA_030522565.1. Lineage (NCBI taxonomy): Eukaryota > Metazoa > Arthropoda > Insecta > Hymenoptera > Agaonidae > Ceratosolen > Ceratosolen corneri. Next base: position 26,174 of record JAPYYT010001011.1, read on the forward strand.
ATACAAATTGTTCTACATAAAAATTAATTTCCATTCATTAATAGCGATTCCTCTTAACTATTCAAATACAAATTTTTCAGACTATATAAATTATAAAAAATATACTTATTCTTTCTGCAATGAAAATATATGATTTTGTTTAGTAGAAAGTTTATTAACTAATTAAATTAAATGTTAAATACTGTAATTATTTGTAATAATATGATCATTACCTAATGTGTTTTAAATTTTGGTAATAATCAACTTGGTTTTATTATTCTAACAACTATAATTGATATTTTATAATGATGTAATTATAATAAGTATGAATGAGTTTTTTTAGACATTACTCGAACAAGCAAATGCATTCAAAAAAGAGGGAAATAGATGTTTTAACATAGGAAAGTTCGATGAAGCTATTTCTCACTATAATATGGCTATCGATACATGTCCAAAAGAAAACGTGGATGAACTCGCTACATTCTACCAAAATCGAGCGGCGGCTTATGAAAAATTGGTAATTACTTTAATACAGAAAGATTTACCCATACGTGTCGTTCACATTATTCTATTGTAATGCAATCTTTGTGTATAGAATAAGTTCAGTGCAGTTAAGGCTGACTGCACTCTGGCACTGGAATTAAGACCCAAATATATTAAAGCTTTAATGCGCAGAGCAAGAGTCGCAGAATTATCTAATGATTTCGAGACAGCATTAGAAGATCTCACGGTCACTTATTTTCTAGAGAACTTTTCCAATCAAAACACAATAGACGAAGCGGAGAAAGTATTACAGAAGCTTAGTAAGTATGAAATAATTATTTAACTGTTCAAATTTCATGGAAAATAGCATACCGTTTTAATAATTTTGTCACATTCGTTATGCAAACATTTTAAAATGTGACCTTTCGTTAATTATCATATATGACAAAAAATTTATCATTATCTAACATATCAATACGTAATAACTATGAGATAAAACTATTATAAATTCAATACATGAAATATGTATAATAAATAGGTCAAAACAAATTGAAGAATTTTTTTAGAAGAAACAGTATTTTTATATATATTTTATTGTATTTTATACAGATCAAAAGAATGTACAAGAGTATATATTAACTAAAAAGCCAGCTATGCCTAGTAAATACTATATTAATAATTATTTATCATCCTTTTGCAACGATCCCATTCTAAAGGACTCGAAAAATCCATCTATTGACGATAGCACGTAAGTGTTCTCATAAAAGTAATACAATTAATTGTTACAATGATTAAAATATAATAAACATAAATGAATCTGATACAGTAATCACTTTATTTGTCAATTAGACGTATTAAAACTGATGAATTGTCTTTTCATTATATTTAGGCCATATAACAGAGCATTATTAGCATTAAAGAACCAAGAATATGATAATATAATAGCACTCTGCACGGAAGAGTTAGAAAATCTTAGTCCAGATGACGATTCTTTACACAAATTAAAAGTTATTTTATTAAGGAGTACATTTTATGTAATTAGCCAACACGATGAGGCATTCGCTGGACTCAATATCGTTATTAATAACGAGAAGAGCACTCCAGAAATGAAAATTAATGCTTTAATTAAAAGAGCAAGTTTGTACACACAATTTGACAATTTCGATAAGAGTTTAGAAAATTTTGCGGAAGCTGAAAAAATTGATCCACAATGTGGTGATATCTATCAACATCGTGGACAGGTGAAATATATGATTCATTTTATGATTCTTTGTAGATAAGATACTAACATTTTGCTTTATTTATATATACTTGTTACCCGTACATGTCACGAAATGCTTACACATTCTAGAAAATATTTATTTCATAATTAATAACTAATATAAGGATATTTGCCGATTAAAAGTATTGTAATCTTTGTTGTCAATAGATAAATTTAAAATTTCATTTTCAATTATAAAAACTACAGAACAAATAATAATGCTATCGTAATATTTTTATTTTTAGCTTTTTTTTGGTTTGGAAAATTTCATTGAAGCAAGAAATGACTTTCAAAAATCTATAGAACTTAATCCAGGCTTTGGTCCATTATTTGCACATAAATGTTACGTGGATTATCATTACGCTCAATTGATGTCTGATATGAATTTATTGAACGATGCAATAAGTAATTTCGAAGAAGCGTTTGAAAATTTTCCAGACTGTATAGAATGTTATTCTTTGTATGGTCAGGTAAGGCACACTTATGACAATTACAATTTTAATTCCAACGCATATAACATTAGCGAATAACTTTTCATTTCATTCTATAGGCATTAATTTTGAATAAAGAATTTGAAAAAGCCGAAATGTACTTTATCGAAGGATTAAAAAAGGATCCTAACAATGTTGCGATTTATTTGTATAGAGGATTGGCATGTATGAAAGGGAAAAATGACTTTGATAGAGCCAAGGAAATGATTGAAAAAGCATTGGAATTTGATGACAAATTTGAAATGGCGTATAATATTTTAGGCACAATAGAAGCTCAACGGTAAAACTAATCATTTCATAACATTAACAACTCATTGTCATTAAATAGGAAAAATAATTTTTTAATGCTTATTTTAAATATTTTTATTTATTTTTTTTTTCTAATATAACTCAATAAATCTGACAGCATATGCTTTATTAACAATACTTTATAATAATATTACCTTCTAATGAGAATTGTTTCTCCTTTACAGAGGAAACTTAAAAGAAGCAATAAGTTACTTTGATAAATCAATACCATTGGCACGCACTCTTCATGAATTAACGCAAACCTTTAACATGCGAGATTTAACCAAATCGCAACTTATGGTGTCGAAAAGATTAGGGACCGGATTTGAACATCATACAAAGTTTTAACTCTACCTGTATTAAAGAGGGCTGTAGATAAAAAAAAAAAGAAGCCAAGACAATTATTTTTGACAAATATGTTTCAGATTTTTAAATTAATTTTTGTAAAATAAAACTGGTAATTAATTTTTTCTCCCGAATGTATTGTATGGAAAATGAGGATTGAAAATTTATACTATTTTAATATTACCGTACTAATTATATTGTACTAATATACTGTACTAATTATATATATATATAAACATTTATAGATATAAACATTTGTTTTGTGACTAATTATTTTTATATTTTATAATTGTTATTTTTTAATGACTAATAGTATCAAATACTTCTGAAATATAATGATTAAAAAATTATATTTCTAATATTAAAGCTACAACATGATGTAATAAATATTCTGAATATTCTGAAAGTACGCTATACACATTTACACTATAATTTTTGCAATAGGTTATATATTTACAATCGTATTTATAATTGAAAAATATTTAAATAAAAATACAGTTAAGACATGTAGTTTATCGCATTTAGATATAATTTTGAAATAAGCATACTAATAATATTTTAAAATTCTGTTCCAAATTTCTTCATTCGAGACTATTAGTAGTCAATGATACGTACAAATTTTAAAATGATAATTTTTATAAAGAATCTTACAATATTAAACACATTTATGTATATTCGTTAATAGTAAACTCAATGTTAAATAGTAAAAAAAACAATAATGATAAATATTTTTTTTAATTGACATTTTTATTTCATTCCGTAAATATAATTTATTCATAATTAAAAAAGAAATCATAAAAATAGCTTAAGTATTTTAAATATTTAGATTATGCTTTATATTAAATAAAATACTTTAAAAGCAATGTATTGCAATTTGTATTAAAAAAAAAAAATTGAAATATTGAAAATATTTTAAAACTAAATAGCATTTGATACCAAATTAACTGTTTTTTTTTTTATAAATTAAATCTTTATAATTTATTTTATTCTGTTTCCTTTATTCCAGAAACATTTTGTTGATAATATCGTTGAATTAATGGAAAAAAAAAAAAAATAATAATAATAAAAACCAGCATGGTAAATGTTGTAAATTTATCATTTACATAATAATTATTAATGATGTTGTCATGATAGTATGTATTACAGATAATGTACATTGAAATAAATTCAGCATTCCGTAGTTGCACTACAAAACAAATATAATTACATCTTTATTAAACTTTATTTAAAGTAACAAAAAATGCGTACATACACTGATTACAAATTTATAATGACAACCTCTTTGCATGTAATTTTAATCTTTTTATTAAAATCTTATAAGAACAATATTTTACAAAATATTAACATCACTATTTATAATGCAATAATAGTATTCTGTACAAATATATTGAAATCTGATCAGGCGTTTGTTCGATTATTAATTGATTAATTAATTGTCCGATGCATTAATCCTTGGCTCTTTCGACGTTCTTTGGATAAAATTGATTATTTTCAAAATATTAACAACTTCAAGAAAATCCCATGAATCTTATCATCACAGCTCCTACGCAATGCACACTTAATGACTTTGTCTCAAACGGCATTTTCTCAGATTGCATTTCTTCAGACATCATAAAATATAGACGCTAACGGATACCTTATGACAAATGCCAAGATGGTGCCTGCAATCTAGAAATATTGCGCAATAATTGAATAATTGAAATGATAATTAGAGGCAATGGGAGGAGGGTGTGTTGTTTAATTGTCGAGAGAGAGAGAGCAAAATACCTGAATAATTAGTAATACGGTGGTCAGGGTCGACTCCTTCAAAGGGCCGAATAATAAAAGTATAAAATTTAATATCGTCAAATTGTTGCATGTGACCACACCTTCGCTGTCCTCCTGCCATTCGACTATTTTAAAAGCTTTGAATAAGCTCATAATTGATTTCCCTGCCAAAACACGCGAAGATAAAATTTGCATTGCTTATATATATATATTATTGACAATTATTGAATATAATGTAATATACCTAATATGTTTAAATCGTCTTTTCGGAAAACAGTTAGACTAGGATTTAGTTTATCGGTTTCTGGATCATATCTATAAAAGAAAAACAATGGGTTTTATTATATAATTGCAAATTGAGTTGCGAGGCCAAAATAAATCTTACGCAAAGGACTTGTTAGCATTGCACGATTATTAATTAATTCCTCGCGAGTAAAATTACAATTACCAATAGCTACATCTATTTAACAACTTTGGTGCAACAATTATTAAGCAAATTAATTGAAACACGCGCGCGCGCACACACCCAAAGTACGCCTATTAATATGAATTGCAATATAATTGTGATGTTCGTGTACGTTTCATTGGCATTTTATGAATATAATTGGCTAATTTTAATTGAAGAGTGGAATAAAGTTCACCTTGGGAGTCGATGACGGGGACAAGGCACCAAGTGAAAGAGCTGGGGCACACTGTACAGGAAATTGAGTATTTGAGGTATGAAGAAGAGCAGTGTCGTTTTGCTGAAGTGGCCAATTATGCCGACCACCGCAAATGTCATTCCTGAGAAGTAACAAAACGTGTCTCCGACAAAAACATTGGACGGGTACCTGAAATACAAAGATATTATTACAGTTCAATGCTTCGTTCGTTCGTTGGCAAGTGAATCTCAAATGGTAAGTTATTCTCTTGATTTATGCGCCGTGTGACTTTTAAAATCAGGACAATGCAAATATTTCAAGTACTTGTGAACCACATTATTAAGAGCTAATTGGTTTCAATGCAAGAATTAATATCCCCACCGTCGTAAAGATAAAATCCCTTAAAAATCTATCAGATTTATGTAAAAAATATTTTATTACAAACGTGCCTGTCACGTCCCCGTTTTTAAATTCTTCTTTTGCAGCTTACCAAAATGAAATAAACATTTCTATATTATGGAGCGAGACAGAGAGAGAGGAGATGCTGAACAGGAGAGAAAATTTGCAACGTGAGTTTGTATCAAAAGGAAATTCATATTTAAAAATTTAATTTAATCCCAACCATCCATTTTCATTGCAACGACCAACTTTTTTAAATGTTAACCGAAACAAAGAGTCAATAATTATAAGCAAAATTTACATAAACTTATACACTCACTACTTTTTATAGACTAAATATTCTTGCCGAATGAAAATTGGAAGATTATTAGAAAATAATTCGATTTTATGTTAAAGATTGTAAACATTTGTAAACATTGTACTAATCGATGCGTAGGAGATAAAATGAAAAATTTTATCGGTGCACGATTGAAATGAATATTAATGCTTGATAAGTTGAAAAATGATATATTCCATTTTAATTAGAAAATTATCGAACAATAATATCATTGAAAACGAATCCTTTTGTCAAATGTAATATTTCCTTGGATTCTTGGATTAATAAAATAATCGACTGTTATTTAAAAAATGTTTGTTAATTATATATTGGTAATGATGCTTGGTTAGATTTTTACTCGTACCAATCAAAATTCCTACAATTCATCTAATGAAAGCAAATACGAGTATATTTGTTGTTGGAAGCGATTGCTTTGACAGCACACATTTGCACAAAGGCAACAAAATAGAATCAGAATTTATGCTTCGGCTCTTAATTATTCTACGCAAACGCCAGTAAATATCTTGCACGTCCAGTATTAGATCGAGCTCGGACAATTGCTTTTACGATCCTACGCGAGCGAGGCAGTAACAAGTGCTACGTCTACATTAATCGTCAACGAAGGAAGTGGAGAGAAAATAAATTTTTAGCAGGGTGACGTAAAGAGAGCTCGGTTAAAGTTTAGCCTGGAGGTAGAAAAGCGGAGGGTTATTGAAGGGAATCGTGGTTGAGAGTAAGGATCGAAGCATCGGAGATGAGAATAAGAGTGAGGGTTAATCTGCAGCCGGAAGTATGTTTGCGTGAGACGGGTACGCGAATCCCCGATTGTTCCTCGATCCCGAAGGGCAGCGTTCACCTGTTACACGCCGGGCAGATGTTCGCGGCCACCGAGATTTCCCCGGGACGAGTAGGCACACCGGGCTCCGGGGGAGCGGTG
>JAPYYT010001012.1:0-33078 GCA_030522565.1 Ceratosolen corneri
ATTCAATTCATGACTGAATAGTGCGGTCGCGCGGGAGCAATTCAATTAAATAAACTGAACCTGAGAATAGAGACAATCTATTATGACTACAAACAATCCACGCTTCGCGGTATTCCAATCAAGAGTGAATAGTGTGATAGTGCGGGTTCTTTAATACTAATTAATATAAAGACAAATAATATATTATTTCAATTCATTCGACAAAGACCACAGTTGCATTCATTTTCGTATACTTTCAATTAACCACAGTTTTACAGTATTACCTACGCCGTCTACGTCTCACATTCTTTCTACCCTGCTATCTCACCCCTTCCACGGCCGGCCTCTCCCCTCCACCACCTCGGGGAGAGAAACACACTCGGGCTCTGATCCGAGCAATAGTTGTACTCTATTAAATAATTTTGGTAGATTATTTAATCTTTTCACAAGATAGAATTATTTTTATTGTCAAAATAAAGTCACTCGCTCCATTGCTGCTTATCCTTATTATTATTCTTGTTGTTGTTGTTCTTGTTATTGTTTATTGTTATTAAACATCTTCTTTTGAAATTCAATTAATAATCATCTAAATACCTTATTCTCTTGTTATACACAAGATATTTATGATTATTTTAATATTTTAATATAACGTTGGAAATTGAACATTTCATTAACACATCTGATATACACTTCCGCGTATTGATTGTTTTTCTGTTCTATTTTTATTTGTAGTACAATAAACCTTGTTCTCAAAAGCATGTTTTATCATAGTGATATTTCCAATAATTAATTACACTGAAATGGAAATGTGTAATAGATTGAGTAAAGAAAATGGAGCATATGGTATTAGTAGCAGCAAAATGCTAAATTCGATTTGCTCTAAATGTAACCTACATATACGTGTGTATATATATATATATGTGTGTATATATATATATATATATATGTGGGGCCTGCATTTATACATTACGCTAATAGAAATAAATAGAGTGCTCTTACCACAAATTTCGTCATCGTTCTGTTTCCTTCGTAAGCGCAAACGAAGCTAAGCCAATACAGCATGAAAAGGGCTCGATTTTCCGTAAACAAACAACAAAAAACGAAACAGAAAGACAAAGAAGGAGATAAAATTTTTAAGCAACGGTTCTTTCCCTCCCTATGTCTCTCATTCTCTCTGTATCTCTATCGTTCGTCCTCTCTCTCTCTCTCTCTCTCACTCTTTCTCCTTGCCTTTATCTATCTCTCCATCTCTTCGTACTTGGGTTACTTTTTCGTTCGGTAAAAGCAGCTCGAAAATTCCTCTGTGTAAAATGTAGGAGCATTAGAAGTTAAAGTATTATAGGCTTTAAATCCTCAAAGCTGGGGAAATAAGAGTAACGCTAGTAGAATTTCAACAAACTGACCATCAAAGTTAAAAGCAATTTATTTTTGTTTCTTTTTGTGTCGAATATCCAGATAAAGAATATCTTCTTATAAAAATTGCTATTAAATTTAGTCAGCCATTTAAAATTTATTATTAAAAAAATATTAATTTAGAATATCGTTGACGTGCTTCCATTAGGCAAAAAGAAATATTGTTCTGTGCTATTTTTTACATTAGAAATAATAATTTGAAAATTATTTTGAAAAATGAAAAATCGTTATAAGTCTGATTAAATCTTTTAATTGTAATATTAAAATGATGGTTTTATTGTGCACGTTTGTTTCATAAATATGATTTAAAATAGCTTTAATCTTTCAAGATCTCAACAAAGAATGCAACTACGAATTTAATTTTAATAGTATTTCTATATAATACTCGGCTAAATATAAATCAGGACAAATTTTATAAATATTTTCTTTTCGTACATTCTACATTTAAAACAGTATATATATAGATTATAATTTAATTTGTAATATGAAATTTAAAATTAATATTCGAAACTATTATTATTATTATTAAAAAAAGCATAATCAGTTTATTTAATAATGTAAAAATTAAATCTCGTATAACTGAGGGCTAGATTAATTTAGAAAACAGAAATATTTTATAAAATATTTCTACATGACATTGATTCGATCAATTATAATTAAATGAGCGTTGTATTACATATTTATATGAAATAAAATGTGATATAAATACTTTTAAATTTACAGTCCTTTCAAATTGTTCAATAATATTAAAATAGAATATTTAATTTAATATTTTTAATAAAACTTTGAAAAATCACTTTTCTTTAAATAATTCAAGTGGATGTTTTTTAATCGTAAAATATTTTATAAACTATTATTATACTTAATAATTTTAATTGAAAATGTCACAATTATCAATTTCAGATTATAAATATTTGAGAAAATTTGTTAATACTTGATGGATATTAGCATATAGACATATAGATTAGATATTAGTTTAAATAAAATAGAAATTATTATTCTAATGGAGAATACTATGGTAAATGCAATTTAACCAGATATTTTGCATATTATATTCATATATATATTCGAATGAATTCAAAACAAAAGATTTCTGTTATTAAGTAAGTATATTCCCTACAAGAATTGGGAACAACGAATAATAAATTGAGGCCAAACGGAAATTTTATTAGGCAATTAAATTAAATATTTAGAGTTATTATTCGGATGGAAAATTTTCTTTAAATAACAAAATATTTCTCTTGCCGTTTAATACTTCTTAAATTCTAAATATGAATATTTATATAGCCAGATCAAATATTTGAAAAGTCAGTACATTTATAAAATCGATTTTCATATTTCTCGGTTATTAAAAATTATTAAAATATTTGTACCACGTATCTTTAAAATATAAATCAGAGAATAATAATCTACAAAATAAAATGTACAACGACGAATTCTTTCATTTGATGCCAGTGATAATAATCTAGTAAATAAATCATATTATGAATTCACTAACTACGGAATAATTAGCAAATGAACTAATTATTACGACGTGCTAGATTGAAATTTTTCAAATACTTCTGCAAAGATTAGTGAGAGAAAGCAGATTTCTCATATAAACAAAGAATTTATTACAAGCGTCTTATAGACACATAGAGTCAATGAAATTCCGTATCTGTATTACACGTGTCATTATAATTTTAACGATATTTTAAATTCAATTATCATCACGATTAACGTATCTTATTTTTTATGGAAATACGCCAAAAATTACTTGTTTTATTGGATCATGGAGGGTAGGCATGAGGCTAATCCCAAACGTTCTTAAGATTCTGAAAGCTCGCAAGAAGTTCATTCAGTTTATTACTTTAACTACTTTCGACGTACTTTCCAAGTTTAAAGAATAAGGGAAAATAGCATTTATTAATAGTATTGATTATCTTCAAAATACATTCCATCGGGTAAGCCAATTTTAAAAATATTTACTCGAGCTGATGAAGCTTATGAAGGTAGGTAGGCTGTTGCAAAAAAATTTTACAGCAATAAACAGCTCTTACTTCTACTATTTTTGCAACTTACGTACGACTTTATCGGCAGAGAAACACACACTTTGATATGATTATTTGCGAGTGCGTGCGTGCGTGCGTGCGCGCCTGTATTATATTATACTTTGAATACCGTAAGAATATTCATCGAGTGTTTATCTAAATGATAATCATCGAAACGTAAATTATCACTATTCATTAATCTAAGGTCAGAAAATTAGTTCCATAAACCCAATTGAGCATTCAATTTTTCCTCGTTTTCACTCGTAAAATATGATATTAAATTCATCGCTTTTATTCGATTTCTTTTCCACTCTTACAACTCTTATATATTCCAACTCGTGCTATATCTCCCTGATGTATCTTTTATCACCACTTTCTAAATTCCCAAGAGTCAATAGAAATCTTTTTATCTTTTTCTGATCACTTCTCTTTTTCTAACAAGTGGTAGTTGTGAGATTATTATTTAGATCAGTGGACATTGATCGATAACCACTTATAATTTAAAGCGCAGCGCAACTTGTCGTCTAAAATATTCTATCTTAGCATCTAGATTCATTTCAAATTTACTTCGATAATGTAAAATGCAATAGCAGAGAGTGCACTGTTAAGAATCGTCCCAGATATTTCTCAATTGGACAATTTGTATCGAGGGAGCTTATAATTTTTACAATTGTTTATTATTCAGTTGTTGTTGTTGTTGTTGTTGTTGTTTGAGGGCCATTAAACTTTTATTTATAATTATTGTATTTATCGTTACGAGTCGTTCAATGATATCGTTCAACAAGCGTTTCTGCTTCAATTGATGAATTTTATCAGTACTACTTTACCGATAATACTAATGATTTCACTATCAATACTAATGATTCAATTCATCGTATAAGCCCAATTATTTATTGCTTTCCTTCGCAGTAACTACTACTGTGCACAGCGAGTCCTCGCAAGATTTCTCATTTAACTTACACTTTATTTGTACTTCGTCCCATCAAAGTACTCAGCCATCAATAACACAGCTGACCTTTAATATTGGACATTAAAAGAGGATGTGTAAACTGCTTTTTCAACGCTTCAGGTCACTGCAACATCTGGCACTCTGCACCGTAATATCTTGTACTATAATACCTTTATAGCGAAATATATCATCTTATATCACGTCTTTAAATTCATGCTACGTCTTATAATAATAATAATAATAATAATAATAAAAACCCATGTAATGCTTCTGAATTGAGTGGCAAGTGGTAATTGGGTGCGACTACTTAGAAAATAATGAGTTTGCGAGGTTGATAGAGTGAGTAAGAGATGATAAAAGGCTACGTATAAATTTCTTTATCTTTAATGTCAGGCGTCAAGTGCAAGCGAATCAGAATCAAGTTCGCGTGGCATCGGGGTAGCGAGCCAGTCGATTTTCGCGCATATGCCGCAATGTCGCTTCAAATTTGATTATTTCGCGATGCATGCTTTCCGGTGTAATTCATTCGTGACGCGACGATACACACTGGCAGTTTCTCGGGTTTACGACTCACGATGCGTAACAACACGCCGTAGCCAGCTCGCCTCCCTGTGTGCGTTCACATTTACACACGCGCGCATCGAAATACAAGCGCATTGAAGGGATTGGGAGAAAGAGGCGCCCTGCGAAGTGAGTGGTGGGAGGAGGGGGGTACGCTTTTCAACTTTGGTAATTAAGGAAATTAGAATTCCTAGGCACTAAATTATCGCGTCTATATTAACGCGCAACTATGCGCTGCTTCTGGCGACAATTCCGACAAGTCCAACGATGTTTCATTTTGACGATAAAAGGTGGAGGAGTGGGGGAGTGAGGCGGGAGGAGAGCTGTTACTTGATAATTTCTGCATTTCATTGGGAAGCACTCGGGGTTATTTACTCGCTCGTTGATTTTCGCGTTGATGTCGATGGAAGGCACACAGAATACCGAATTCAAGCTCCTACTCCCACCAGCAAAAAGTTTCACTTAACAGACTCGCGTTTGTCGAAATTATATTTTTATGCGTAATAGATTGAGCGGATAAAAGCTATGAGCGAGGGGTCTGGAAAATCACTGCAGCATTTCCATGTTAATCTAGCCATAAAACCGTTAAATCAAAGGTTACGTGACAATCTAATAACAAACTGGCAATATAGAACTATTTTAATATGTAAAAGGATGGAAAATTGATTAAAAAAGAATGGAAAAACGATAAATTGATGAGTATGAGAAGAATTTCTAAGAGCATAATCAATATTATAATAATCTTTTATTGCCAAGTATTCTGTATAGCCGGCATTATTATACTTTCGATATATCACATACGAGTACAAGATGAGGGCTTATGAAATTTCACTTGCCTTTTTAATTTTCTCTCCGTATTATTTTATTCTTTTACATTTCTTTCAAACTACCCACGAGCCAATAAGACTCGATATTATCTGCGAACTTGTAACAAATTCCGATCTTCCCAATTCGCAACTCAATTGTTTATTTAAGGCCATTATGCTGATCAACGCCAAGTATCATTGGCAAAAGATTTTTTTCATTTATAAATCTTCATTCGTAAACAGTTCATAAACACCGAGCGATAATGGTAAATTTCGTTGATACAAACACTTTCTCGGCTGGCCGAAATTTACAATCCATTCATTTCCCTTCTCCCTCGAAGAAGATAGCAAGGAAATATATATTCGCCGACTCAGCGCAAAGAAGAAGAAAAGCGCTTTTCCAGAGCGACCCTTTCTCCCCCCCCCCCCACCCGCCGTATCATTCATGCTTTATATAATGGCTTTTTCTCAGCCGCTAAATGTAAGAAGCCTGGAGAAGGGCGTTGGATGTGTAAGCGCGATGCCCGAGAAGCGGCGCATGAATCGGATGCCGAGAATTTAAATAAATCTCACGGCCGGTCCTCCCGGGCGCATTATTGCGTTCGTTACGAAACTAGAATTGCGCGTGTAAAGCAGAGGGGCGCCTAACCTCCGGCGTCTTTCTCTCCTTCCCTCCTAACGAGTTAAGAGCCCTGAGTTAGCGCGAGGTTAACTTCGGAATGCCGTCGCGCCGTTAACTTTCCCCCACACCCCTCGAGCCTTAACTCTCGAACGCGTCTCTTCTACATGTATTGCATCCTCCTCCTCGCACTCGCTGTCAAGAGGATATCATTGATGGGACTCCAGAGTCCCTTTTATTTGGCCGTCGCGAAACTGCCTTGATGAGTCACGAGGCAACAACGCGTAATGCTCCTTGCAAATGAATCGCTAAAAATTCATTCAAGAGTTTGGTGAATTTCGCGAATTAGGCTTCGGCTTCCATTGCTAAATCCAGTCTGAATCCAGCAATAATTCTAACCTTAATGTCGCTTAACGTTTCTAATATTTCCCTCTTATTCTTATTTAATAGAGTACAGCCTCTGACCGACTGCGCGCGCGCACTATATCTCGATCAATTTATCCTTGTTTTAAATTGATTCACATAAATTTGAGGGATTTATAGCACTAATTCCAAAAAATTTATTCCTATATTTAACTTGGGGAGTAAAAAATATGCTGCGAATCAATCATACGCAAATCCTTGATGGTTTAAATTACACTTAATTTCATAGAGTTAGTGTTTAGGTCTATAAAGAGGCGGATTTTTAATAAAATTTGAAATATACGTACAGAGTATATAAAATATATAACGCTATAAAATAATTTCTGAAATATTTATACTTAAAATTCAACGGTATAATGTGCCCTGTGCGTTAAGATATACTTTTATTTGCTACTTTATTAGATAGGATATTACTCTCGAAAGAACAACTGCAAATTGAATTTGTGCAAGTACGTGGGCAAAATTTTCGAGCGAGTATTTAAAAACAAGCTCTCGCTTAATCAAATATAAGTGAAATTCTGAAAAATTCCCCATGAGAGAATAAGACGTAATCAGTAAGGAAACCTCTCTTTCATTCCCTTATTTATATAGTCTCGGAATTTGTTAAGCTACTTGCGTCCGAGAGTAAGGCGAAAAAAGTATCGAAAGTAAAAAATGAAACCTCGTGAAAATTTAAAAAGAAGGAGATGGCGAGAAAGTGAGGGACATGGGAGAGGAAAAAGAAAAGCCCCTCGCACGTAGTAGACAAGAATTGTATAAACGCTGCGGTGTGGCATTGCATCGTCAAGAGATGTTTCTCTTGACGACTATATTCTTCTTTCCTTCCACCACCATCCCCCTTCTCTCTCCCCTCAACCTCTCCCCCTCTTTCTTGCTTGCTATCCCTTGCTCACGCTTTTTCTCTCTCATTCCAGCCTCCCTTTGCCCCTCCCGCTTCTATTATAAATGGCACTTTTTTTTTTGCTAGCCATACGTATCGATCTCAGACTATACTTTCATTTGTGCTCTCTTCCACCATATCACGGGCATTTTCTATCTCGCGACTCCATTTTTTATTCAATTTTTTGTATATTTCGGTGCATTTCGATTCCTTCCGGTCTGTTCTTTACTTTTTTGCGCGTCACCCTCTATGACTTTACAGGCACAATGTGTTAAGAAATGAAATGCAGAGGTGCATGACACAAGTAACGCTTTTATAATTAAATGTTCATAAGCAATTGTAATTTGTAATGAAGCCTGATGAAACACTAAACTCAGAAACGGAAATTAGGCATGAATTTTTAGTAATGTAGTCTACGAGATTTTTAAAACTCTTTTTTTTTCTTAATACCTAAGAATTCAGCTAACCTCTCTCAATAGTTAAAAATTGTATGAAAATGTAATAATTTTAGCATACTCCGTACATATTATAAGTAATCGGAATAACAATTTTCGTTGCTTTATTGATATAGCACCTTTAATTACAATTTTATACATTATTTATTCAATTTCTTTGTTTATTGATTGTTAGAAAATGTGAATATTCTGTCGTTTAAAACGCTTTTCTCGTATGAAATTAATTTCTAAAACATAATAAATTGCTTCCTCTATATAATTTCGATTCACGTACATGATATTAAGTAGAGGAGACAAGAAAGAAAAAGAGATTATCAAAGCATTATCAAAAGATATCGCAATTTTTTCAACTTTTTCATTGTGAAATTAAAAGAAGAAAAAAGTATATACCAATTTTGTTTATTGTAAGTCTCGTGTGTATTTTTCTTACTAATTCCAAGTTCAAAATCCATATATAATTAACATATTTTACTTTTACATGTGTATTTTAAATGATTATTACAAATATGTATATATATGCTTTTTTTCTGTAAATTATTAATGCTAATTGATAATGAGTAAATTTGTAGTTGAATTACTTTTTCTTTAGTTTGTGCCAATAAGTTCATGGTTAAATTGCTAATTGTGTATAAAAATAGTTCGAGCTAATATAAGATGAAAAATTTAATTATTTCTTGAAAGTAAATTAGTAGCCGCATCAAAGTACGAGTTTTTAATTAGTAAAATATTTGTAGAGTAAATATTCAATGTTATAAGTTCTTGCTAATTCACTTAACATGCAATAATATTTGAAATTTGTCGTCTTTCCTACAAGAAACGTCTATCCCAAGACATAAGACTTAATTATGGAAACTGGATATTTATCCACATTGCCAGCGATGCATAAAAATTTAATTTCTTCAAACTCAAGTAAAAGCCATACATTGATATACATAATATAATAAAAATCCTTAAATATTCGGATTTGAAATTCGGTGTCCGAAAAATCCTCACGCCGCTTCAATATTCCACAATATACTAACACAATAATCCTACAGTATTTTCAAGAAATAACACACAATAGACAATGGATGAGCGACTTAATATATTCTGTTATTAAATGTAATGTAGTTGTTTGAGGGGGGAGGGGGAGAAAAAAAAAGCAGAGAAAATTAATGTTGGAAGAGGAGGATACAGCAAGCCAAATAATTGATAAAACATTTTGTCAAATAAAGTAATGTTTCATGCGCATAAGATAGTATTTTTTTCTTCTTATATATAGTATTTAATATGGTAAACTTCTAATGCAGGGAGAAACACTTGACATTGGTCAATTTATGTTTCGCCTGTTTATCATTACACGAAACTTTTGTAACTGCGAAGATGGCAGTGGAAGAGTCGCGTAGACGGAATGAAAATAGTCCAATAAGAAGCTCGAGTTGAAGTAACTGGGAAGAGCGATTGGCTCCTTGCCGAGGCTAATGAAGCGATTCTGATATAATAAATTGGCCAATCCCCGCCTACTAACGCGATTTAATCTCTCTCAGATCATACTCTCTCTCTCTCTCTCGACTGCTACATCCGCGAAATAATTAATCCCCTAATCGCGCTACAGCCACGAGGATTGCCGCAGAAACTTCGCTTAAAAAGCAATCTCGACTCAATGTGTGTATATATACGTGTATGCAGGTGCAGGCTCTGCTTTCCGAAGGCACGAGAGGCAAAATTATTGTACAAGAGATGCACGCGAGAGAGAGAGAGGGGGGGGGAAGAAGGGGCAAGCGACACAATACAAGTATGAAAAGAAGCTAAGCGCAACCGAAGCGGCACCAACATTCTGAAATATGAGGGCCTATTAGCCCTACAGTAGTTCCCCATAAGCATTACGGTGCCTTATACGCGTATAAATAATGCAGCTTCTTATTGTGGGTTTACAGTGGGCCGGCGGCGCCTCCTCTCATATATCCAGGCCGCAGCGTTTAAAGTCCGAGGAGGAACTTTTTGTTCCTGGCATCGGTTTTGCTTTTATTGCGAGCGATATGCTGAACAAAGATGTTATAAAATGAAGGCGAGAATATTGTGCCGCGGCCGCCTACGTGGCAGCCGACGTCACGGCAACTTCTACTAATGCGCTAAACTTTTTCTTTTTTCTTTTTTTATATACGTGTTTGCGCAAGTGTGCACACACGTGAAAAGCCTATTTTGCACTTGGGTAATTGCTCTTACCCCATTCGAGAATAAACGACAATTTTACTCCAAATGCCATGGGATTACCCGTGCATTAGTGATGATTATCTTTGCTAGGAGGGATTAATTGCTTCACTTGCTATAAGATAATTCTTTATTAATATTACGTACTAAAGGGGCTTCTAGGAGCTACTCCAATGCCGACCACCAAGTCCGAAAGAAATTACAAAGATGATAAGAACATTCTAAATTTGAGCGAATCGCCATTTTACTTGTGGATAATTTTTCTCGATAATTTTCATGTAACGTGCAGTTGTAAAAATTTAACTTTTATATCATTGAAATTTCCGCATTAAAAAAGTCAACTAATAATTAATAAGAGTATAAAAGCTTATGCATTTCTACTTGTACGTATTTTGTATTAACATTGTGTATTATTTAAGATTAATGATTTTCTATAATAAAAGTATTGGTTAAGTTGCAAAAAAAAACTTTTTCCAACATTTTTTTTTTTTTTTTTTTTGTCACGCACAACAAGAAACAGAGAGAGAGAGAGATAATAAATGAAGAGCTGACTTAATTTCAAGCATATGTTGCCTTTTTCATAAATGGTTTTTATGAACGTTTACGATACATTTTTCCCACCTACACTTTCATTTACAATGCCCACGGAAAAACCATGACTTAGAGTCCCTATACTTGCCCGCTCATTTCCGTCAAATATTTTTTCGTTTCAAGTCAACGACTTCTCAAAGCTTTAAAATTTTAATGTCAGGTCGCTCGCGCTTCTCACATGCGCCCCCCCCCCCCGCCTCATGCGCCCGGCCGTATATCTCCACCATTTTTACAATTTCTTACGGCTCAGTGCCGCGCAGCTGCGTCATCGCGAGGAGCGCGTTATCACTCCCATCCCCCCACCCCACCGCCGACCCCCGACCACCGAACACCAGGACGTGCCGAAAACGCAAAGCGCGCAAAGGAACAAAGCCACGCTCGACTTCGCGCTCCCTCGATTTCGCGAGCATTGTTCGGCTCCCTCGCGCGCGCGCGTGTGTGTGTGTGTGACAACATATGCGTTACGCGTCATGCGCATGGAGAGGCCCCTCTTGGTGAGAAACATCGTGACTTTAACATCTGAGCCTCGTGTTATTGGAATCTTCGAGGAAAGAGCAACGAAGGTAGTAGTAATAAGGATGCCAGGCGACGAGCAGCCGACATTCTTTCTCTCTGTTTGAGTGTGAAGGCCGCAGTCAGGACTAATGACTCGATCATCATCTTCCATTGTTCGATAAGTTAAAATTGGTCATACCGCCTTCCAAGACTTTATTCTCCTTCGTATGATAAAGCATTAAATTCTCGTGGCGTGGAACAGGAAAGGCCGTCCCCCCCCCCCACGCTTTTCTACAGTCGATTAATAGGCTTTTTTGTGCATTTTTCTGAATTTTTCATTTGAATAATTTACGAGAGTGCGCGGAGCAAGTGATTTGCAGCATACCAATGCTCGAAAGAGCATTATTTCACTTCACTTTACACGTAATTACATCTAGGCGGCTCCAACTCACCAATAAACAAGCATTCAATTTTCAAATGCAATAGCTCTTAAGCGTCGAAAAAAATTATATAAAACTTCTGATAAAGTGCGATTCCTTTGAGAAACTACGCTATAACGAGATGAGACTTTTAAATATATTTTGTAAAAAAATATTTTGTCGATGCTTAAAACAGGATAGAATCTCGCATAAAATAGTAGACGTAATGTAATAAATGCCAGGCTTTTCAATTCTTCTGTTGATATTTATAAGCAGATCGATTGGCACCAGATACTCGTAGCAAAAAAACAAAAGGTACTTTAATGCAATACTGCGGAGTGAAATGAATTGGCGTTAAGGGAAATTCAGCTAAATAATTTTCATTCCACTATATTTGATGGAGGTTTGCCTTAGTGTAACATGAAACACTAAGGCAAACAATAAGTAAATAAATATTGGATAATAATCAAGCTGTTACGGGATGAGAAATTTTGACAGACTTTTTTTTTTTTTTGTCAATTATTATTTACAAAGTGACATTTGCAAATATTTCTAAATTAGAATGCGATAAGCAAGTGTCAGAGTCGTAATCACTTTAATTATTTCTCTTTTTTTTTTTCTATTTACGAGAATTTTAATTGATTGCCATGTATTATTCGATTTTGTTCGTTCTCCCACGTGAGAGCTCCAATATTTATAAGAAAAAGGATGGAAAATTTTATATCTCTTTTACTCTTCCTTTACCATGCATAATGGAGTACCGCATCCAGCAAATCCAGTATATATCAGGTAAAATAAAGATTTAAATATAAAAATATACCATAGTGATGATAATATAAATATTATCCTTGCATAAACAAATGCATTATAAAGTGAAAATTTAAGATCATAAATAGCAACTATCTTATATTATTTATATAAAATAACGTTTTAAGGAGCAAGTGAATGCTATAGATTTGTAAGAAATTAATGTTCGATGTATGTTTGATATAGTAGGAATATAAGGAAAATTCTTGATCGTTGAGTGTTGATTTACCAAGCTATATTACAAATAATTATTAAAAATTCTTTCACCAATCAGATCCGACTAAATTCAATTAACGCAAAAATTGAATCAAGTACTGTTTCCATTGGAGTAAACATTAAAAATGAAAAATTTATTTTCTATAAGATATAATTTGAGAATTATAATATGCTCGCACAGCCATTGTTGGCGAGAGATATTTTTTGCATAATAATAAATATTTACAGCTTGGCCAATTTTATAATAAAAATGTTGATACAGACAATTTATAGAAGTATGTGAAATTAAAAGCTGAGAAAGCGAAAAGCAATATTTCTAATGACATGAAATACTTTTATAACGAATATAATTACATGTAACAGTTAACGATAACCAATAGATTATAAAGTAATAGCATTAGTATCGATCTTGCCAATCCTAAATCTATTAAAGTTAAGTAAAAAATGATTTACTGATATTTATTAAACTCAAGGTAGTAAATGCTAATGAGCTGCTAATTATAATTAATAAGTTTCGATAAAATATAAAGTTTAATTCAAGCGGAAATATTTCGGTGAAAATTCGCGTTACAATGCTATTGCAAAAAAAAGGAAAATCTGAAATAAAACCAAATCTTAATTGTCGACTGCACCAATGTTAATAGCTAATACATTATGCACACAATCAAATATATATATATATATATATATATATATATATACTATATTGATAAATATTCATATCCGTCGCAGCTTTCTATTAAAGAAAGAAAGAACCAATTAAATAATTTGAAGTATATCCAAGCTTCTAATTTAACATGACACATGTTCACGTACCCAATACATATATGATATTTATATGATACAAAATTTCAAACTAGAGTATAAACATTTTTAATGAAAGGTGCGTTAGATCATTCTAAAAGGGACAAACATATTTATTGATAGAAGAGAAAATAATATAAGAAAGATATTACTGAAATAGATTCAATTTATCAAGGGGAATTTATTTTACATAAAGTGCTGGGCAAATGTCCTATTAAAACTGGCACAGTTTTCCCATGAAACAATAAGCGACATGCCATTGCAAATCATTCAAAGCTCTCTCATTTTGCTCGACGCCATAAGAAAAAACTTATTATCCCTATAATCGCTGGGGGATTTTGCAAACGAGTTAAGCGCATTTTCATACTATGCACGCTCATATCCGAAAAAGTCTACGTGTCCAATGGTCTCCCCCTCTTATATCATCATCAGCCTTATAATAAATACTTTATAGAAGTGTCATAAAAAATAAATAGAAAAATACATGGCATTTTGTAGGGTCGTAGCGAGGGAGACTAATGCTCTCGGAGAGCTTTTGAGATTACTGTTCTCGCTAAGGATACGGCAGTACTGCAGTACTACGTAGAGAGAGAGAGAGAGAGATGTTCACCTTTTGTGGGGGAGGATGCTCTTAAGGAAATTTATTTAACTGCGTCCCTTGGAAAATCTGAGAAATTCCAGTAGACATTCTTATTCCGCGTTCACCTTTCGCCAACTCCCGTACTTAGTCATGAAATGTGCTCGGGTAATTTTACTTAAGTAGACCGCTTTATGTTGTGGGCGAAGGAACCTTCTAGGAAGCACTGACAAAAAAAAAATTAAATAAAGCAAAAAAAAAAAATTGGACTGTAATTAAAGCGCCTAGTGAAAATTGCCCTTTAAACTGTTTTTCCCTCTCTCGGCAAGCAAAGGTACTATGAAATTCACCGAAAAATATATTATTGTTCGAGAAATTCAGCTACTTACGCTTATCTGTGATCTTTGAATTTCTCTGCCCGAGGAAATTTGCACCTGCGATTGAGTGCTTTATATTGGTCAAAATTTTAATGAATTACTTGCTCGCTTAGTGGGCAAATAATTAAGAGAGGCAAGACACGGACTTCATGTTCAATTGTAAACAATAATAATTGACGATGCAAAAGCTAAATTGATAAAACATTGTTACGATAAAACACGAACGAATATGAGGGATATTGGTGTAAGAAATAAAATACACATTACAAGTTGAAGGAATCGTTCAAATATTCCCAATATTTATTTATATTTAATATGAAAAAATTCGATTCATCTCATATAAAATTTTAATAATTCGAAAATTATTAATTTGTTAATAATTCTATGCAAATATAAGATTTAGTGCGCCTTAAAGGCTTGAAATTCTTATGATTTTAATTTTATTTTTAATTGAAAAATTGCGACTTGAAATTTCTCAGTTTATTTTATCAAATGACATTTGGAGTAGGAAAAAAAGTAATTTTTTTCACGTAAATCTCTATTGAGGTAATGGAGAAAGTGGATTCGGTAATTGTGGCTCATTATTTAAGGTTTCTGTTTCAAATTTCTCAATATTATCTTGCCATAATTTGTAAATATCGTATAATGTAAAACACTTATTTTTATGAAAATAATATTAATTTCCTTACTTACTTATTCTCGTTCAGTATAAAAATATCAATGCCTCTTGACAATTTTCTAATCTAATTAGCCGATAATATTTAACTTTAATGATAAAATTAACGGCGCAACTACATTGGCAACATATAAAAATTTCTTGGAAAAAGATTAAATTTCTTTTTCACATTTTACAATATAATACTTAAAGAATATTGAAGATACGCTATTAGATAATTAATGACAAACTGTAATAATAATTAATTAAATATCTTATGAAAATTTCGCAATTACAAGCCACATTTACATCTTCCAAATAAATATCTTTTTATTTTTTCAATTGTTGTTTAGCTAAAGCGAAAAGTTATCGAAAAACTCAATAATTACGGTTAATATTTGAGAACTTTTCTTTCGTATATTCTCTATTACTTTAAAGATTTTCATAATGTACAACTTTCTTTGAATGACATTGTAAGTACTAAATTGATAACAATTGGATTTGCAAAAGTTGCAAAGTAACTTTCATCTCAAAGTACGCATTATTAATTAAGAATAAAACGAAAATATTAAAGTTCTATGATGTTATCTATATTATGAAATATGAGGAAAAAAAAGAAACAAACACTCTTTCTCAATGTACGGCCATTTGTATATCATAATTCTTGTCAATGAAATTACACAATAAAAAAGTTTCAATTTTTTGAATTCATGTTTACTTCACTTTTAATTTTCTATTAATTTATTATGCATCAAACTTTTATCTTTCTCAATGAATTATAAGAAACAAATCTCTTTAAATCTGAACATTTTTTCACTTTGCGACATGCATTTTCCAAATTTTCTGTTTTTTTTTTTTTTTTTTTTTTGACAATTATTGTTTGAAGTCTACTCGAGTAAAAACTATTCATATTATAAGCAATTAATATAACACAATATAATTGAATTTTAAAAAATAACAAGATAATCATAATAGCTTAAAGGATATTCTTTTATAAATGTTAATGGAAGAGACAAATATAAGCTAAAATATTTTAGGTAAAAATGTTAAATTCTAATCTTTTGCACGTGCTTACCTTACTTATGATTTTCAAATGAACTTTGAACTAATAAAGTTCACAAGTCTTATCGAATAAACAAGAAATAAATAGTAGAACGAAGCAAGAGAGCCAACTAAGATTTATCTTTGTGCTTACCTCAGAAGACCTGAAAAAACGTGAAATTCCCCCATTTTCAATATCATGATAATTTCATATAAATATATATATATATATATATACATACACTTCTTTAAATGCGCTCAATCGTAATCTTAAAATTATAATAAACCTAGAATCGATTATGAAACTCCACTGGCTACATATAACTTCGAGATAACACAAGTCACAGATTTAGTTTTGGACTCAACACTCGGAGAATAATGTCAAATGCGAGTCTAGACACCAATTTGCCAATTAAATTTCATTGAATTTAAGTCCGCTTCTTGTATCAATTATATTATAAACTTCCTTACACACAGTTAGCACTAATATTTTCAATGCATGCATATTCATTGTATTTGCCGTTAAATATAAGTGAATAAATTCTTCTTAAATACCAAAGATACTATAACTAAATAATCGCATAGACTAACTCGATTGTATTAAGATGATAAACAAATAGACATAATAAGGCTTCCGATATACTTTAATACAATTTTTAAAATTTTTTTGGCTCTTTAAACAATAATCTTAGGTGAACCTATTTTTTTTTTCTTCTTTAATTTATTAGTGAAATGGTTATTTTACTTTTTCTCCTTTACATAAAATTCCGTAGCTTTGTATATAAACGATACTTGAGCAATAGAACTTTCTTCCACAGTTATTTATACTCTATGGATTTATTATGTGGCTGCTATTATAATATTTTCTTATCTATCCTACAAATCTCCCTTAGTGATACTTAAATTCCAAAATAAATTCTAAAATTGATAAATACTAACAATTAATGAGTAAAGTATCCTCTCTGTTTGCTGGTATTTTCCTTCAATTTCTACCGCAACAAATTTTATTCTTTAATATTGAAGTCTATAGTTGGCGAGTTTACTGGTATTTATAAATGTGGTATTGAATTTCTTAAGCAAACGCCAAATTAGCTTTAATGGAAATAAAATTATTATTACCGCGCTTCAATGAAACACTCCGTAGCTATTTTCTAATTTTCCATTGCATTAATTTCCCTCTAATAACTCTAAATGCTGGTCTAAGTAGATATTAATAACAAGATTCTTGATCTTCAACTTCTCATAAGCATCGTATATATATGCTTCAAAGGCATACAATTCGTGAAGTCATGCAGCAAAACTTCATTATGACACTTATTGGTAAGTGAACAGCACCCAAGTAAAAGTAATTGTCGTCCTCCCGTAATGTTCAATCTGCTTGATACAGCTGACACATTTCTATTCGAGTAGTAATATTTGAACTTTTTGAGCAAATTAGATGTCTCCTATTATAAATTACACATAGCCCTTTAACTAAATGTCCTTTTACACTGAGACCAATAATATATATCCATACGACTATTTCTACCATTGATCTACCAAATTAGTCACAATGCACTTATGACATTGTTTTCACTTATTGGAGCATTAGTTAACGTTTACTCATTAATAATTATGAATTTGTGGCTTTAAACTATTCATTTTGTATCGGCTGAATTAAAGCGCATCGAATAATGTTTACTAAAATAATCCTTAAGCAAACGGCCGCATTGTGTGAAAATGTTTTTCAGCTATCGATCGATATTTAGAGCTAGAATAAACATTCGTTGGAAATTCGGAAATTTGTTGACCGTCGAATGAGAAATTAATCAAAAACTTTGAACGATTAATTATTGAGCGAAAGATAAGAATAAAAAAAAAAAAAAAAAACCCAAATAATGTTCTACTCTCATTGTATTTTTTACAGAAATCAAGTGTTTCTTGATATCATTCTGTTTTATATTTATACGTACATATTGATTTAACAGTCTACGATACGAAAAATAAACGGAAAACTATAATTATGGGACACCGTTAAACATGCGCATATATATATGTGTGTGTGTTATGAGTTATGTGATTGAAATATATTATAAAAAAAAAAAAAGTAAACTAAATAACTATTATTGTAATTACATTGTCAAAGCTATATTAAATATTATAAAGAATTATAAGCTCTCTTCGTCCGAATTCAATGAAAGAATATTCGAGGTGCGTTTACAAATACCTGATACACTGTAGATTAGATACACGATTCAATCGACTCGGGGATATTTCACAATAAAACGCAAAACATTTAATTTCATTAATAGAAAGCGATCCTTCTACGATACAGCAGAGTCTCAGTTTCAATGTTACTTTAATTGCTGGCAGTCTGCCACTTACTACATGATATCATTTCATTTAGATATTTTCTGCGGCTGCTGTCTGAAAATTATTGTCACAATTGTTAATGGAAATATCCCGTGAATACTGCTTTAGGGAATTTGGCATGGAACTATTAATGGTATAGTGCGTACAAAGTCAAGGATGACGATCATTGTGATCAATAACGATTTTTACTGCGTGCCTATGGAGTTGCTTGTACATAAGTTTCGAACGTGCGAGTAAATGTTTTCAATACGACTGGCTATTTGAACAATTTTTGCTTAAAATGATTATCGACGATTGTATCCGAGGCTGACCAGTTTATAAAAACACGATCGCAACTGAAATACACTATTTGATAAAAATATAGAGTAAAAATAGAACAAGAAGCACGCTTTCATAGATGGAAGAAAATTATTCGAAATTGTTCAGGAAATATAATTCGCATAAAAGACTCATTTTTTTCAAGCCGAATTTGCTAATTATTTATAGAAATATAAAATCAGACAAATACTTGTTTTTCGCGGTTAATTTAATTATATTATATCGCTACTTGAAAATTAACGATATCTAAAGTATTAATGAGTAATAAATAAGAGTACTTAATGACGTTATATATATAAAAGATAATAAAACATTTCAATTAATTAATAGAACTAAAAAAAATTGGACGACATTTTCAGGATATGAAAGAAATTGCCATACCAATACGAAAATCAGTCTTTAATGTGACTAAAGAAAATAATTTCAACTGTTGTCTAAAATTATTAGTTAATTATTTTACTAGTTAATTATTTTAATTGTTGAGTAATCATTTATTTAGCCCAAAATAAATTCTTGATAAATTTTTTAATGAATGCTTCTATCTGTTTAGCTAATTCCTTAAAGACTTTGTCAGTGCCAACAAAATTCTTAACATTTTCTGAATACATAAAGTTAGTGATTCCTCAACGAGCAAAGAATCCTTTCAGGCACGCAATAAAAGCATAAACTGCTAAATGATTTGCTAATTCTACACGAACTGTCTTCGTTATATTCGGTCACGCAGATTTTAATTTTCAATGGATTGCCCCAAGAATTTTCTAACAAAAAAAAATAAATAAATCATAGGAGCAAATTGTAATATGAGTATACAGATGAATTTCCAAGAGGTTTTTCTCGAGTCTTCCACCACATTAATTCATTAATTTCATGAGATTATGAGGAAGGAAAAATATTGAATACTGAATAATATTGAATTATTTAATTAACCTTATATTTAATGTCCAATTGTTATATTGCATTGGTTGATTATTTGTTTATTATTATCTTACTTGTGCTCTTATACTATGTACGGCAAATAAGAATGCAAAAGAATTTATTGTGAAAAGCAATGCATATTAGCATCTAAAACATTAACGACCGCGGTTGTTAAAATTATCGTGATAGTTTTGATGTAACTTAATAATAATCAGGTAGTAAAATTAGATAACGAAACTTTCAATGGATTGTTTGGAATATCCATTTCCCCTTATCGAAATTCAGGAAACTGTTAAGGCATTTCTCACAAATGCCACGTGCATTACAGAAACACTTTGTCATTTTATAAGTTTCGTAATGCAGTTATACGAGAACGAGGTATTTTTCACGAAGTATTAGTGTTGTTTGAGATTCGTCCACAAAGTAAAAACAATATGTAAAATGTGTACTAGTGAAAGTAAAGTCAACTATAAGCTATTGAACTTTATAGCCTTGTGAGAATACCAGTTGGTCTATATAAATATCTACATATATTTGTATGAATATATTTTGGAAAGTGAAATAATTGATATTAAGAATTGTTTTTGCTTTATGGTGTTCTTGGGCTGATAGAATTGCAAAATAAATACTTTTCATAAATTTTTTTCCTTTCTCACAATTGTAATTATTGAAGTTGTTTTTATAAAATAATTGCAAATGAAATTCAATTGATTTGCGCAATCGTTTGTTGCTTTTAAAACTTGAATATCGTTTTGAAAATTACAGGTAATTGTATGAAAATTTGGAAAAATTTTAACAAGGCTTTAGCCTGGATTCGATAATATATTTAAAATTATCACATAAAGATTTTCAAAACCTCAACGATTTTCTATTATAGTTTCGAGACATTATAAAATATTCCTCATTTATTTCCATAGTTAATACTGAGTATACAACCATGTAAATAACTGAAATCAATCAATCATCGAAGTACGTAATTTCCAATGAATTTATAAACTTTAGTCGTTAGTTTCAGTCTTTGATATATCTTGAATGAAAAGTATTAAGATCTCGTATTTACGTGCTGTAACTATGGTATTGAGAATTATCTATTATTTGATTGTATGAGATATCTGACTTAGTATTTAGCTCGATCGGCTAATATCCCTAATGGAATTTACCGTGAATTATTTTTTACAAATATGTAAACGAAGGCTAAATTAGTAATACATCCTAATTAACATGCCACTTTTGTAAACAATTATTCGAACGTATTACGCTTTTACAGTTCTTTAAACCGTATTGTACAATTTTCTACAAAGTTTGCTAAAATTCCAATCAAATTATTAAATAACCATGCACATTTTGCCTTTAATCAACAATTTATTGAACCACGCTGATTTTAAGTTATTTATGTAATACACGGTATACGAATAAAAAAGTAACAACAAATGAGTCTTGGATTTCGGAGGAAAAAAAATAAAAGCGATGAAAAAATATTAGTACCTTTTGCACTTGGTTTGCATTTAATTTCCAAGTCAGCAATTACAAACAAGGAAGCATTTCAATCTACGCTTACTTCTTCTTGCTTAAATACGCATAGATAAGCAATTATTAAGTACTTGATAAAGTTGGATCAGAAGACTTGAAAATCGATCGTAAAATAGTTTTTGGATACCAATATCTTATTGATATTTATTGACTTGAAACGTGATTAATTGAAATCTAGTACCGATTGTAAAAATTCTGCTTTTAGTTTTCGTTGATACCGAATTATTTTATTGTATACATTGACATTTTACTATTGTAAAATAAAAATAATTGCACTATCAGTCAACTACATTGATGAACAAATATGTGTTGGACGACCAAGTTCAGCTTTACAATTATTCATTATTAAATAAAGGAATTTTAATAATTGTGATTTGTTTATAATCTCAAGTTGAGCGTAGATGAGGAAAAGAAGAAGGCTAAAGCAAATATAGAAAACGCTTCTTATTGCAGCGTCAATTAGATAGATATTGAAGCTTACATTTGGAGTTTTAGAGCTTGGAATTAGATGGATATTGTAACGAAAATTCGTACGCAATTACGATTTATGGCTACTTGAATTTCTGTACCACTTGCATCGTATTGAGTACATGAAGCGCAGCAAGTCGATGCAACCATCCGTGGATTACAATGCAGATCCGATAATTGGACCAAAGTTTTGTGAAGTCATCAGCAACACAACGCTTCGTAAATTTACAAATCCACCAACGGAATGGATGCATTAGTGGCATAATGCAATGCCTTGTTATTAAATCTCATTTTTAATTATGGCTCATATTTTTTCAAATTTATAAATCCTCAATAGTACAGAAAGAATAAAAAAACTTATCACTTTGACAAGTTAAATACAAGGCACAGAAAATCTACGAGATGTAACTGAATCTGGTCAGCCCTTAAACACTATACTTCGCATGAATAATCATGATTTGCAAGTATTTATGTTTGTGTGTAATTATAGTAATGGATACGAAACATAATAGAAACTTGGAATTGAATAAACTTGAAGTTGCCATTGTCAAATGTCGAGAGTAAACCTCAATATAAATATCGAAATAAATTACTATTTGACAATGGTCCTTTGGTATACTTTGAGTATGTGTGAAAATAGCCATTTGAAATTGTTTGAAAAAGATTTCAATATTAAATTTATGCAGCGAATACTGAACTTATTTTCAAAAATTCTTTGCACTGGTATTATAGCTCGGTATACTTAAACTTTTTGTTTCATACGAAACTACTCTTTGTTTTTCGTAAAGTAAGGCGCTTTTGTGAATCAACGTCTCCTTATTGAATGTGATCTTCTTTCAACAATAATCCAATATTCCACTGATGAGCCGGGAATTTATTTGCTGAATTCACACTTTTCTCTACGGCAATTAATTTGAAAATCATTACGAATTAATTTAGCTAATCTTCCATTGTCTTATACCACGATTCTGTTTATCGAATTCTTCATTTGCATAAATTTTATTGTTAATAATCAATCGAATGAAACTTTGCAAGAAGCATTAGTGAATATTTTCCAGGTGGTCGAATTTATGCTTTATCGACAAATTATCTGTAAAGGAAAATCAAAATTTTACGTTAAAGTCATCTGCATTAAACTAAAATTTGTCACGCGAACTGTAAATCTTCAGTCCAATCGTATTACCAGTCGAGGTAGCTTTTTCGCTTCATTCAATATTTGATAAAATAATATTTAAACACGAGCCAACTTTTATGATTTTCCTAAAAAATTTTTCTTTCGGCCAAAGTAATGAAGTTAAAAGAGGCTAAATTGCCTTTTAAATAATACATAACTGAGTGTTATGTTTTTCATAATGATTAGCAAAATTAATTCTTCGTTCAATTTACATGTATTTATCTGTAATATTTATCTTTAAATCAAACATTTTGGACTCTTGTTTTTATAAAATAATTTTAAATACACTGCAACTTATCGTTTGATTTTATAGACTCTATTCAAAGTTTTATTTGTAATATGAGTACAAAAAAAATTTCACTAAAATTTCACACCCAACAAAAAATCACTTATTAAATAAATATATCCAACTTTATTCATTAAAAGCAATATAAATAGTGCGTGTGTGGGGGGGGGCGTAATTCATTTAGGCCGATAATAATATAAAGAAAATGGCGTATGAAATCATAACGGTGTAGAAAAGTGTGGAAAAACGGAACAAGAGACATGACAAAATGAGAGAGAAACAAATACCTTTAACTCTTGCACATCTAAAATCACAAGACATTTATAGAAGGAATACTTACAACAAATCAAGAGGATCGAGGGATGTTCTTCGTCAGCGTCACTCTTGCCACTTAAAAAGAATAGCCATTGCCTCGGGTCCACTCTGATTCCGTATCTGGTTGTAAAATAAAATTCCAGAGTTAAAAATTACATTGGCGATGTAAATGTACGGATGTTTTATTGTATTTAATAGATTGTAACGGTAAATGTAAGCGGTTGGAGGTAATTGGTTATTTATAGGATTTAATATTGGTTGGCGTTTATCGTCAAACATTATGAAATAATATAAATAAATTTTAATTGGTAAAACTCAAAGAGAGGTTTTGCCTATTGTTTGAATTGACTTTATGAAATTTACTTTTAAATTTATTGTTCTAAAATTGCAACAGTGATAAACTTGACACGTGTAAAAAAAAAAATCAAATTTAAAAACTTGTATTTAAAAAAGGTTTAATGTCGACTGTTATTTCATCAAAAGTGTAATATTACAAAATTACATTTAGTATTGCAAAGTTCCATGGCTATTGCAATCTTAGGTATGAGAGAAACATTGTTTATTCTTATGTTGGAATGGAACTGAGTTAACGTAAACGTGGGTAGGAAGGCTTGAGAAATCGTTAATGCAATAAATAAGCGAAAACTTGGAAGACGGCAACGAAAATACATCAATCTAAAGCCGAGGCTAAGTGCTCGATTAGAATTGCTGTCTCAATGGTCAACTATAGTTGGAAGAGCTTGATGATAAGCTATTTGTCAAATTTATCGAGAGGTTAATTGAATTTTGAAATGTAAGAAATTCGGTCGATAGCGGAATTTCATTATTCGGCAGAATGGAAAAAAGGAGATAATTAATAAGGGTGACCCGAGCCCGCTAATTATTCGACTTTCCACTAAAATCGCATTCCATCCATGCCTTCCTCTGATTATTATATTTATTAAATTATCAATTAGACTTTAATCTCATTCTTTTTAATCGTACCGCTTAGTACGAGGATATGTAGGAGACTAGGAACATATTAATACAAATAACATTTTCACGTAGGAAAAGCATATTTATCCAATTTTTTCAATTGTAGTGCAATAACGTACTTGGAGCAAGAGAAATTAGTTTTCATTCTTTTGAGATTCATACAGTATTTTGAAATTCATGCAGCAATAAATGATAAAGTAAGGCGGTAGGAAGAGAAGGGAATCGAATACTAGAAATTCTTAGGGCATTTACACTCAACTGGCCACTTTCGAAACATCCCGTACTTTTCATTCCCATACATTCGGCTTCCTGCTTTAACCTTACTCTCCAATGTTATTATCGCTCATCTTGGAAGCACAAGCCCGCGACGAGTGTCATAAAGAAGGGTGAGTAGCTTCCCTTTGTTCCTCGAATGCCTCCACCCCCCACCCCGACTAAATAATAAACAATATAATCTTGAGTGACTCTCTTTCTAAAATGTAAAGAGGATGGGGAAGGGAAAGAAGAGTCTATTGTTTCCTATTAATGCCAGCGCTCCCGTGAAATATTGAACGCTGCAAACGAGAATTTATTAAAGCTATTGCGCAAAATAATTACG
This sequence comes from Ceratosolen corneri, assembly GCA_030522565.1. Lineage (NCBI taxonomy): Eukaryota > Metazoa > Arthropoda > Insecta > Hymenoptera > Agaonidae > Ceratosolen > Ceratosolen corneri. Next base: position 25,219 of record JAPYYT010001012.1, read on the forward strand.
TCCCTCGTAGTTTTGCAATAAGCTGCTTTGACCACGTATTAATAATATTCCCATGTAATTTCAATAGACTGTAATTGGGGATGGTTTCTCTCTCTGCAGAATTTGCTTAGATTTATTGAAATGTTATTTTAATGCAAAGGTACGCGCAAATCGTCAACAAAATGCTTACGTCACTGCAAGACGAAAAACGTCCATTAAAGTACCTTTAAATGAAGAAATCTGTATCGAAGTTTCCAGACAGGAGAAAGTCATATCGTTCCTAAATCAAACTTAATCTAAAGAAAGGCAAAAGGATTTTAACGCTTATATTCCTTTAAAACTTGTATAAAAGAAGACTTATAACTTATTATTCTCGAAATGAAAATTTTCACGCTTGGAAAATATAATTTATCGAAAATTCTCATTGAAAACTACTTTTCATTTTATGTTTCTCATTTTCAACCATAAAAACTTCTTGTCGAAAAATTCACCATAATCGTATTTATAGCTTAAAAATATTATTATTAAGATTTTCAAGTTTTTTTTAATTTAAATATTAAATTACTTTGGGATACAAATTCTTAATTATTTGAAATTTTGAGTCCGTAATGTTGGAAAAATATTTTCCGATCTGATTTTATTATGCACGTAGTTGGAATTGCCACTAATTTGAAGGTAAAATTTTTATCGATGAAAGTTAAATAATTGAAATACAAGTAATAATTAAAAGACATTTAATAACTTTACTTGGTCTCAAAGAAGTGAGCAATGGTATTGGACGAAAATTGTAAGCGCAAAAAGAAAAACACGTATTTACAGGTAAAATTGCCATTACTTATTTCTACTTAGTTAGATATTTTTACTTCCAAGATATTTACGGAATTCTAGATAGTGCGAGAATTTCAATTTGTTTGGTATCGTTTACTTTAAAGACTCGAGGCAATATTTCTGCTATCGCATTTCATAATGTTTTATCTATTGAACGAATTATTGCTGGGATTGAAATGTTAAATGGATATGAATTTTAGAATAAGTTGAATGATTGTTCGAGGTTCTTGGCAACCTCTTTGAATTTAGGGAAGAAATTATTAAAATCACTTTCATTCAAGTTCGAATCAAGTATTCAACCTCTACACATTCATCTTATATTAATGTCTAATTAGCAATCATGCGAATATATCTCAAAATATTTCAAAAGTCAGTAATATTAAAATATTGTATTTAAGGAGTCACGCGGTACTATATCCAAAAATGTGCTCAAAATTACAAATCGATGAATCTAAATATAAAAATATTGTTAATTAAGTTCTTACGGTATTATCAAAACATTGCCAAACTTGGGAAAATAATGGAGTAGAGTAAAGTGTGCCTGTACGCACTCAATTTCAAGCGCATGAAAGTACATAAAGTTTTTTGTGATTCTAAAAATATTTAAAATTTTCCCTAAAACTTTTCGCAAATATTATTGAGACGCACAAGTATAGTAAAAAGTTGTAAAATTTTATTGAGAGCCCCGGCGAAGCTTTCCTCCTCCTTAGTACCAAAATAATTTGAATCTGGGTTGGTCTGAGAATTAAAGACATACTTGATTTTACCACGCCGTCAAATAATTATTACTTGCTCCATTCCTCCAAGCCCGTAATTGTCTTTGTGTCTTCATAGTACAAAATAAGCTTTCCATTACTCACTTTCTGCCAAATATATATATATATATATATGTGTGTGTAGACTAATCTTGTAACTGTTATTCTGTACAAATCTCGATCCCAAAGTCTTTGTAAAGCCATATTCAGTCGAATATATAAATTATAAATAGGTAGGAAAACTTTCGGATGAGCAGAAGATGGAACTTTTCGCAAAGTCGGGCACGAACGAGCGATCAAACTTTGACGTTCTTTACTTTTTTCATGCTCTCGCCGTTCACTTTGAACTTTTATCGATGACAGAGATGTAGTTCGACGAAACTCAGTCTTATCGGGTTCTCACGTCCGCGCTTCTTTCCATGATTTAACTTTGTGTAAGATAAGCGATTTAACTTTGTGTAATATAAGCAATTTTACCTTGACTTAACCCTCTTGCTTGCAATTTTTCAATTCGAAATTTATTTCCACGATTCGTTAGGATCACGCCCATCCCTTAATTAACTTAAACAAGAGGGAACAAGTCTTTCCCTTAAATCTCCACGGTTCTGACGAGAAGAGCATAATAATATTCTCGAGTGGGCTCACTTTTTACGCGCAAGATCTAAGAAAAAGTATTATAAATGTAAACAGTTTTTAATTGCTTTTTCGCCATTTAAATCAGAAATTCTTTCGCTCGCTTTAATGCAAAGGATTCAACAAAGAGGAGCTCGCGGAAGAACGAGAATTAATAATTTGAAACAGGAAATGATGGCTTTCTTGAGAAATTCATGGAGCAGCTGCATGAGAAATTAAAGGGCTGATATGAAAATAAATTACGAATACCACAATATAACATACATTTTTGTCTGACCAATTTCACGGTCTTCGAAATAGCTTTGCCCGACCTTTTCTCATGTACGAACAAATAGTCAATAGTATGTGTAATTCAATATTTCATAGCTGATTATGCTTGTGATATTTAAAAAATTAGACACTCGTTTTTAAAATATATATTTCACCAACCCATAGTCAACATAATACACGCAAATTGAAATATAAATATGTCATTCATCGAGGAATGCTCTAATTTTTCAAATTATTATACATCAATATCCGTGTTATCAATTTTTAATTCTTATATTTTCAATAATTTACAAATATAACATTTCTTTACAGTCCATATATATGTGAAATAATTTCAATTTAAAATATGACAATTGAGTGTATCAATTGACTCAGTCTCAAAATATTTCTTCCCCTATCTTATAACATTTTTCAAGCAATTTTTTATATAACAATGCTTTAAAAATAATATTCACGTGTATTGAAAAAGTTTCATACTATGAAATTAGAATATCTAATTCTTCTAAATGACATCTCTTTTATTACAAAACAAAAGATTTACAAAACATACAAAATTAATAGAAATTAATTATAATATCAAAATAAAATATCACTTTAGAATCAACTCAAAAGAAGAAGAAACCAATCAATGGAAATTAATAACGCCAGTAAAAAAACAAAGGCAAAGAATATGACAGAAAAAAAAAAAACTAAATTAAGCCGACATTTAAGACCGTGTAAATCAAATTCAAGTTGCGTGTGCATTTATAAATGCATTTTTTCAGTAATAGAGTGGAAGGAATAATGCATTTAGGGCATCGATGAGACACGAAGTCAAAAATAATTATGTGCCCAAGCACATTACGAGCTACCATCACGTCCGTAATTTCTTTCCTTCAGACTGCTCTTTACCTATTACGACTTTGTCCCTCGTGCGCATATCTATGCGCACATGTTGATAAACACGGAATTTAACAAGTTCAAATGGATGAACAAGGATAGAGTAGCCAAGGAGTCGGCGCACAAGTCAAGTAATTAAGGAGTGAGTCGAAACTTTGCAAAAAAAAAAAAGCCCTTTTCTCTCCTCCTAGCTTTCGACTCTTAACGAGCATTAAAAATTTTTGTTGTATTCTCTGGGTGAAGTACGAGTGAAAAAGGAAGCCAGAGAGGAGGAGGAGGAGGAAGGCGGGAGAAAGAGAAGAGAAGGAGGAAGCCCAGCACAGCATTCACAAGTCGGAGAGTTTCGAGGGAGAGAGCGATAAAAATCTCGTTAAAATTATTCATGTGATCCAGCTACCCTTCGAAGCCACCTGATGACCTTCCAACAGCTACTTTAAATAAAAAAGGAAAGAGTTGCGAGGATTCTTGCGCTTATGCATATTGTATTGTTGCGTATTGATTTCGTGCAGTGTGTAATAAATCAACACTTTCATACTCTCTTGCTCGATATTATTTATTAATTGAAAGTAAAAGGTCGGTACTAGAGAATATCCATTTTGGCCGACTTCCTATTCTTCATTGACGAAGAGCAATTCAAATACAATAGACACGCACAATTCTTTGCCAATTAAAAATTAAATTACTAGCATTAAAATTATTATATTGTCAAATATAATTGTGTACGCTTATGGCGCAATTGTTGGTGCGTAATTGAAACAGTGTTGATTTTTACTTTAAAACTAATGCATTATTTGCGAAATGGAATATGTCGGAATTTTCTATTGAACAAATGAGTTTATCGTTTACTTTGTCATTTACTTCTCGTTATATATCGGCTATAAACAATATTGCATGTTACGAAAATTGGTCTTGGTTTGAGAAACTGAAGCACGTAAAAAGAAATGAGAAATACAGCAGAGCTTCGTGGCACAGCTGTATAGTGCATAAATGTATTACAGAAATGCATATTTTTTCATGAGATTTTAAGATTGGCAAGTAAAAGTGACGAGTCCTCAAGCCAACATCGAGTAACAAAAATACGAGTAACAAAAAAACAAATTCCAAGAGAGCACTGCATCCTACACGCATCAAGTATCAAGTACAAAAAGTATTAAGGCTTCTTTTATTATTATTATTATTATTATTATTATTATGCTCTACGCCTTTGAAAATAAATTTTAAGTAAATGCACTTCAGATCCCTGATAATTCACATCTAGCGGCGCATTATGATGAAAGATCTACGATATTCCCTGAATATTGACTCGGAATTAAATTAATTTGCCTAATGGCATGGATTTCCAAGCCTAGAACTTACTTTCAATGATTATTCGTATGCGCAAATGCAATCCCAAAGGTTCTTGTACGAGCGATCCCGAATACTTCAACATTCTCTCGAGCGATCAACCATCGAGCTAATTCCCATACGCACGCGGCCACGCACGTAGGCGCGCGCGCGCACAAACACAGCAGGCGAATCGATTACACAGCCGGCGATGCGCAACGACAGGAGCGAAGCTTCGCTCCTAATTTCCAAGGAGGCGAATCTCCGCCCCCCGAAGCCTGAGATTGCATAAATTGATATAAAAGCAAGCGCAGGTAGATCCATGCACGATGGATGGCTCGGGGATTTCTGCTGAGTCGTGAGTGCCGAGGCGAATATTTGCCGAGTCAATCGGCTTTTTATCAAACTGCCAATCGCTCGGATATCACATCAATCACAACGTGCCTGCTGTTTCGCTCCCGGCTGTAACGACAAGTGCCACGCGCTCCAGCACTTTTCGCGCGATCTCACGTTGCATGTCGGCTCCCCTTCCTCACCTCTGTTTCCCCGTCTCTCTCAATCTTTTATCGCCGACCTCCACGTCCCCGCAAACGCAACAACAAGCGGCTACTTTTACGCGGACGATGATTTTTTAAAAAAGTCCCTTTGGCCAGTCACTGCTTCCTCGCGCCGACTATCGATTCGCCCCCCCCCCTTCACCTGCACTCTCCTTACTACAGTTGCAAATACTCTCTCGGCCAGCCGATTCCAACGCCGCTTTATTTATTTTACCCTTTAAGTGCGAGTCCATATATACCTCGCACTTATTATTCAAAAGCTTCGGGCGAAAGAGCCTTACGGCCCCTGCCCTCTATATCACAAAATCGCCTCCTCCTACGTCCCGCCGCTCTGCTTCACTCGAGGCGATTATTTCTCGTCATTACTTGGTCATTTGTAGTTGAAATACATTTGAATTGTTGGAGCCATCCGAATGTAATTTTACAGACGATAGGGCAAGAAAGAGGGTCGCAAAACGATATCGATACAATTATAAATAACGAGAGATGGCGGCGAATAATAATTGCGCATAACGATTTTAGACGTCTAGTAAGGAGAAGGATAAAACATAGTTGCCACACTCGTGCAATTCGCCATTTACCAAGTGAAAAGTATTTTATGACTTTGGAATTGCGAATTGTTCTTCGATAATATTCAATAGTAACAATAAGGATGGGCATTTGAGAGTAATTACGAGAGGATAAGAATAAGACGATTTTGTTGCAAATGCATTGGAGAAACTTTAGCCAATTTAAACATTTAACCTTTTAAGTCAAGTACTTTTATGAAATTGTTATCCTCGCATTTACAATTCGCGAGCATTATTCATCAATACAAGTGAACAAATAATTTGATAAAACATCTTCTACATTTTATTTTCAAACATCTTTTATCTAATTAACTGTAGCCTTATTATCTACATTTCCGTTTACGGTTTAACATGATTTTTACGTTTAGTAAATCTACGAAAGATCTATTGATGATTATTACGATAATTTATCAAAAACTCTTAGCTCATTAATAAATAAGCAAATAATTTATTTCAATAGCTTGTAAAATATGTTTTATAAATTTTTTATTTTATATAACATTACCCATACAAATGATCATATTTAAATTGCATCGAATGTTCTTAGTTTTATATTATTTTACACAACAAAGCTTTGTACAAATTGTCTAAATTGTACAAAATTATACGACGATTTGCACAATTGCTCTATACAATAAATTACTTTCGACTTTCTAAGCGCATCAAATTTATTCGCAACTTATTATAATTATTATTTATTTATTTCGCTTGTGAAAAAATTAACATTATGCTGAATTGTCGTGGCATTAATGTTTACTGATAATTAGTTATCTTCAATGTCGTGCAATCTCGTATTTGTTCCAATGCTTTAACGAATTTAATCAAACAATTAATATATACGACTAAGCAAGAAAAATCCGTCCCAAGTAAATTATACTTAACAATGCTGCTAAATCTTGTCACGAGTTTTATTAAAAAAGTAATCTTATTTTTTGCATTAGATAAGAAAAATATCTTTATTAAGAGCTGGCTGCTATCCAATAAGTCGCGTCGCGCACATTTTAGCAGATTTACTCTTTTCATTACCAGCACTCCATAAATCTTATCGCGCTAATAATAAAGCATCTCTGCCATTACAATCAACTTCTTGCATTTCAAGTATCTTCGTACTTTAATTTTCATGTTAAAATGCACCTAATAAGAGATAACTCCTCCATAAGAGTTTTATTGCTTTGCAACAAAATTAACATCTCGATTTCGCCTGCCACTGTTGTCAACAACCAAATTAGCAATAACGTAGTGAGTGCACCGAGACGCATACGCTTGTAAAAAAGAGATGCAGAATATGCGGAAGAAGCGAGTGAGAAGCAAACCAGTTAAAGAGCGGCAACGCTGATCCCTACGAGAGCCCATGAAATGAAGAAGATAAAAGAGGTGACGACGCGGAACCCTTTCAGCATCTTAACTACTCGGACTGTTCGATAAGGGCTCACTTTGGCCAAAAATTTGAACGAGCTGCGCCCCCCGAGCTGCAACCCGCTATACACGGGAGACATGCTAGTGCGTAATACGTAATGCGCGCCGTATTATACATTATTGCTGCTGCTCTTGCCATTGAATTAGTTAATAAATTGTTGCTTCGTTAATTAGGGCCGCAGTTATTTCTAATTCCCTATCCATCAACAGACTCTCAAGACATTTAATATATATATCAAACGACCCCCAGCCACTGTATGTATGCGTGCATGCGCGCATGCATTAATAATTGTGATAAGTACGCAGCGTGAGTTTGGGAAATTTGGTAGATACTTTCAAATGAATTTACGATAATTCATAACTTTCTAACACACACACATATATATATGTATATTGTTTCTCTCCGATTATTTATTTAGAGTACATAAATAGCATGCTATTTAAAAATATAAATAGCAGCAAATGTATTTATTGGAATAATAAATATTGTGAAAATTTTTATATTTTCTATATTGAACGTTATAAATCCACTGCTCTATTTAGTTTAAATTGACGCGTGTATAAATAAATTAACGATACAATAAAGTAACAATAAAATTTAAATAATATCACTGAATAGATAGTATTATAACTATAGATTTAAACTTTATC
>JAPYYT010001013.1:0-34892 GCA_030522565.1 Ceratosolen corneri
TATATATATATATATATATAATATCTAAGCAGTTTTCTCGGACTTGCTTGTTTTTTTTTTCTTTTCTTCAGGGAGCTATTTGTACTTGTAAAACGCCTTGTAAAAATGATAGCAATTTCATTATTTCAAGCTATTCTAGTATGTGTGTGTATATTAAAATATAGTGTTTTTCACGGACAGGATACATTTTAAATAAGGTTAACGTGTGCCACCAGTCAAATAACTTCTTAAGTTTTATCAAAATTCTTTTTGCTTTATTACAAAATTCTAAATATTTGAAAACAATTTGAATGGATTTTTTTTTTAAAAACATTATAACGGGAGTTTCTAAACCACACAACTAAATAGCGTCTTGTCGTCAATAATCCATACTTTTACTTTATATTGAATGTATGATTGATTTTAATGATACAACTTTATTAATCACGAAAATATGTGAAAATCTAGAATTAAAATATTTTATTTATTGTCCTCAATTTTTTCCTAGAATATAGCTTAATTAAAGGAAATAATCTAATCAATAATTCTTAATAGTTGTTTACAAAGCTTTATTCGTATACAATTTTTATAATTATTTTATTATCGTATAATTATTATAGTTGTTATTATTATCATTTTCTATTGCCTGACCTTATTAATAGAAAATTTCTTAGTAATTATCGTTTTAAAATTCTTAATATTCTGAATTGTATTTTTACTTGACATATATTTCAATTGCGTAAATTAAATTTCCAATTACTTTTATATTCCATAAATAGCTAGATTAAAGACAAAAAATATTTTATTTTTTTCTTTATATTACGTTTAATTAAAAATATTAATAGTTGAAAACTCACGTACGAAATTATTATTCAAATTATTCAAAATTATACATTTTTCCCACTGCTATCTCCAATTAGGTGCAATTGTATTTTTTACGGTAATATTATTTACAATTTGTAAAATGAACTGTCATTTTGTATAATAAGAAGAAACTCTAGTATGTCTTGCATATATTGTTGAAAATACGAGTTTTTTTTTTAAAACAGCTATTACACAAGCTATATGACGTTTAAAAATATTAATAATCCCTTATCAGCCAAGCACTAAGTTTTTGCAGCAAATTTAGATTGACTTTCTATTTATCATAAAATTATTAGGTCTATAATATATGATTAGAAATGGCTTATTCACTTTCAATTATTTTTTACACTGAAGTTAATATGCTTCCTGCAAAATATAACGGTTATTATCTTGAAATTTTTATAGCTTAACGACCGCTTTTTGTCAATTGTCTTACAAAGGAAAATCGTATTGATTTATATATGAATTTCAAAAAATCATTGTTCGTAAATCCATATAATACATCAACCGTCTATAAAAGAATATACGAATAATAAAGTGCGATTTTGGTTGCCTTCGATTAACGCACAATTTTCACTTGGATCTCGAATCGAAAATCCAGGCAGAAGTCGCAGCAAGGCAACGTAGATTGATTAAGCACCGCCGTAAATGGTTTCGAAGCAGCTGAATTTAGGCAAGTTTATCAACACAGGGTTGATAGTAGCAGCCATTCAGCACAGACGTAGGTAAAGGTAACTGCTGAGGTCTTGTCAGCAACAATTTAAAGAGGGAAACTGCCCTCTTCAGCGCCTAGTTAACGAACTGCTGTAGTCCGCCCTTAAGAGACTAGGTCAGGGATCTTTTTGGGAGTACTTGCGCAATACCCAAAAGAGAGAGAGAGAAAGTAGGGTCATTATGCAATTGAACCCTTAATACAAAGAGATTTGTCATTCTGACTTAGTTTAAAAGGGGCTAAGCCGTATGGCGGATTTCAACTACCATTGTTCTTTGTTTAAGCGTCACGGCCATTATTGATTACCACTCGCGGATCATCCGCGACTTCTACACATTTACACACACACACACACAGAGCCACGTACAATAATTATATCAACCACTGTATACACACACGCGCGCGTGCACACAAGTATAACGATTCAATCAATCCCACCATCAATATCAATCTCACCATATCCCCACTCCTTAACATCAGGAAGTGCATACATTAAAAGCAGGTGAAATCCCTATCAGTATCCCCATAATCCCTATCATGGGTTGGCCCCTGCCCTACTGTTGAGGGCCCTGGAAAACTGGTGATCTTGACGGAAATGGTGGTGACCAGGTTTCGTGTCACGACCCTCTCGAGGATATCAATTTGATTTTCAGTAACTGATCTATTTGACTGAACACCATCTATCAGTGCCCCCCTCCTACAGCAGTCAATCTATTAATGCCCCCCCTCCTCGCTGCCAGCATAGCGTCATTTAGCCTGGTACCCACGCTATTAATACTTGGGCCTACCTTCTGGAGCTCTGTCACTACCTGTACAGTCTCACTGAAATCTCACTGAAAATGTGGCAGCACATAATCTCTCCCACAATAGTCTATATGAAAAAGACCTATTAAACCTATCTCTTGCAACGAACAGATTATTTTCTGCTTCGCGCATCAAGGCGGCCAATCTCGTCTTAGGGACAGAGATCGGGATACAATGCTGGAACATTAGAGAGTGGAGCTTATCAGGTGGGGCATACAAGGAGTGAGAGTGAGAGCATACAATGAAGTATACTGCTTTATAAGCTCTTAACGAAACGACAAGAGTTGGAATTCATAATAGAAACCCAGTCATCAACGCGGCCCCAAGTCCCATCCCACCACTTCACCTCCGGCACTTGGCCCTCTCCCTTAAAAAGGGCGTTGACATGACTTGGCAAGAGCTTCAATGACAACAGAAAATTAGTCCTCGCGCAACCAATAAAGTTTCCCACTCTCAGTGAAATCAAAGATGACCATCCCTTACTCAACTACAAGCGGGGTGAAGACATCAAAACTAACGAGCGACGCGCCAAGTATAGAACATCTCGACCTGAATATCAATTAGAATCAACAATTTTATTCAATTTACACCCGAATGTTTGGTTAGTGAGGGATTTACACGATCAAATAGAGACAATATCACATTTCAACAAATATTAAATAGAGACAACATCATTATTTCCGTATATTTTCAATAATGACAGTTTACAGTATTAACATCGCCACCTTCGCTCCTCCCATCTCTCTCTCTCTCTCTCTCTCTCTCTTTCCACGGTTGGCATCTCCCCCCTCACCGCCCTGGGGAGACTCACACTTGGATCACTTCCGAACAATAACTATTTCAGAAGCTTAGTAGCTTAATCGACACGACTTAAGTGAAACTTAAAATCGATTATGTTATAATCTCTTGACTCTTATTTGTGTAAATATAAATCGATGCATTACCGTATATAAGAGTTATAATAAAATAATGTTTTATCTCTATGATTAAACTTAATATATTTCAATTTAATATCGGCGATAAAAAGATGAAAGCTCGGAACAGGTATCATTTAAATATTTTTTAATATTTTCGAATCCTTTCAAATCTTGAAATTTTGAGACATTATGAAATGTATCAAAATGTCGTTACAATTTTTTCTACATAAAATATTAATATTAAATTAAATTTTGCAGTTCCAATACGTGAAATACCAGTTCGACTTTCACATAAAAATATCACATTTCTCTTTTGATTAAAAAGGTATTTAATTTTCTACATATCAATAGCAAACTAAATTAATAATACAGTATTATAAGATACTTTGGAATTTAAAAATAATTGCTGCTATACGTATTTTAATTTTAAAAACGATTTTTCTCAAAACAACAAATTAGCTTGCATTATTTAAAAGTTATTTATAATCTTTTAACTGTTAAAAAGGAATAATTATGTTCTGACATTAATACTCCATCACGTGTCTAGCAAATACTTTTCTACTTTATACGTAATATAACGTATTTATTTGAACGAAATTTATTTTTCATGAATATACTTATCAAGCAATATGATTTTCAGTGTAAATATTAGCCAATCCTCATTAATTTTTAATTTATAAATATTACTTTCGTACACATTTATTAATATAAAACTGAAATGGCTTGTTCTAAATTGTAATATATGATATTTTTACAAAATATCAAGTCATCATTATGTTTTTCTTTTCATAAAAATAAAGCATTGCTTAAGTAATCTTAAGTATCGCTTAAATAAGTAATAATACTCTAAATATTAGTATTATAAAAAAAATATAAAAGCTGTACATATAATAGACAATTCATTAGGAATATAAAAATAGATTTTATAATTATTTAGTCTTTATAATAATTGTTATTTCAATAATTTATTTTCACAAGTCAATTACACTATTATTATTATTATTATTATTATTATTACATAAATTATTCTAATCATTCATAATTATATTAATTTTGATAGAAAGAAAGTTTTACAATATAAAAATTTGTTAATTTTGCTTATAACCAAGAAATAATTAGAGAAATATTATAAATACCTAAAAGATCCTTGAAATATTATTATGTCACATATTACTTAAAGTTATATATTAACCTTAAGTTATTATATAATTACATTATTTTCACTTATACTTTATTTACGAAATATTAATCACATGAAGTTTTAACTATTTTAAAGTATAAGAAAGTATAATGCTTTGTTGTCTTTGATTATTAAAATTGAAGTATTGAAGTAAGAATGAGAGTACATATTCAAGAGTAATAACGAGTCAAAAAGTTTGCTTTCTTTAATCAAATAGCTTGAAAATTCAAAAAAATTGTTAATTTTGATTTTATTTATTGTGAGAAACTATATATCGAGCATTAAAATTCAGTACAAAATTTATTTATAAATTAAAATTAACATTCACTATAAGCTATGCTTCTATTCGTAAAAAATTTATATAAACATAACCAATAACCCTAATAAGCCCCGTGTAGATGCAAACCGGCATGCTCCAAAGTATAAGCGGTTATGCGGTTAAGGAGTGTTTGAACTATGATCACTAAAATTAGACGTACGGATAAGTCGTATAATTCTAAACAATTGAACCTAATAATTACATGAACTATGAATATTTTACTTTGAATTTGTAAGTGAAATATCAATATTAAATACATTTAAAATTTTCAATTGAAAAAAGGAGACGGAATTTCATTATATCATGTATTACTTTATTTTTTCAAATTTAGTTTTCAAAATAATAAATGATGATGTATATAAGTATCGATAATTTTTCTTATGGTGTTTCTATTTCATAAACTCCAACAAAAAGTTGCTTTAGTAATCCGGTAATTGAGAGATGTCGATTGAATCTTTTCTTTTTAATTCGTTCCGTTAATACTTCTATAATGATTTAAATCAATGAATTTCTTAATAACTTCTTAAATCTTCATAGAAACCCTTCAACTATCAAAATGTTTCTTAATTGATTGTGTTGACTTTAAATGTATAAATCGCGTTTCCTAGCTTATTTAGATTGTTTCGTATGTCTCCTCGCACACATACTAATTAAGTCTTTCTCAGATGATTATTATTAGTGTAAAATATTTAAATATTTGAAAAGCATTGAATTCTCTTTCTCACCTAATACCAAATATTATACTTCAATTAGTTGGTATTGTGTATTTTACTCGTATAAAATTTCAATTAACCTACATGACAAAATAGATAATAAACTTATGCTTCCGTTAATTCAGACCAAAATCTAAAATCTCTGTGATATCCGAAACTTTCTAAAAAAATAATACTAAACCCGACATGATTAGATACTTCATAAATGCTAGTATATTAAAAGTACTTTACATTCTAGTAATATTTAATTATAGAATTTTTTTATTATAAATAATTTAGATAGAATCTTTTTAAAAAATTCAGTTTAATAATGTTTATTCAAAAGTTGTTTATTATTTAGTATATTGCTTTATTATATTTATGTTTACTTTCCATAAAGCTCTGTAATTAATAATTTTTTCGTTCTAAAATTCATAAGCTGCTTTTTTTAATTACCGATTGTTACATATTCAAGAGATCTTAATTTATAATTTAATTGCATTTGCAATATTGTGTAAAGTAAAGTATATAAAACTCGATCTCATGATTACGTAATTTCCTGTACCACTTTCGTTGTCTTCCTTTTACCAAATTTTTTCAAAAGATTTTATATTCAAATATTCTATTTTTCATAAGCACACCTTTCATATGTTTACGTGTACATATATATATAAATTTGTTATTGATTGTATTACGTAATATTAATAGATCGATATTAATCATAAGATTACGAATATGCATATATGCATAATATTAATGTTTCGGGTATTAAATCTTTCTAATTACGTGACAATAATCTGCACTTTAATACTCTGTACGAGGACATGAATTTAATGATATGTAATATTAATTTTTATATATAGTATTTTATATGGTCAGTTCTTATGGCTTATTACTTCATATATTGATTGATTGTTTATTTTTTTGACTTGTTCTAGGTTTCATTAGTAACATTTAAATTCCTTAATGATGTTATATCATATTCAATTGGAAAATAAAATCTGAAAAATAATTATAATTCTATTCTTTGCTAAGTTTAATTAAATTAATTTTCAATTTGAATGATTTATAGTTCCAATTTATATATTCAATAATTGAGAGAAATTCTTATTTAGCTGTCTAAACTTAATCAATTTTAGCTTTCACGAACAATCAACAATTTATTAATATAACAGTCATGAATTATACTACATATTTACTTAATTATAAATCGCTATTGAAAATCATTATTGGTAACACAGTTTTTGTGTTATTACACTTTAAGAATGGCTTAATACGAGGATCAATAATACCTCGATAAGATTTTTATTGTCCTGACTCCAACTGATTGAATCGCATTGTCGAAAAACTTCTTTGAATAAACTCGCATTGAATAAACTTGTTTATTACTGATATTATTTTTCAATAAATTCCTATTTGTAATTAATTATTAAAAAAATATTGAAACTCCTAATAGCAAGAGATAAGGGCGCATGACGTAATTTTAATCCGTAAGAAATCTCCAATATTACCGATATATTTTTCTGGCAAATAGTAAAAGAAATTTTTCTGATCTCGACAACTTGGTACATTTAATTGCATTAATATTTTATAATTTTCATCTTCAATACCACTAGTAAGCATTTTGTAGTTAATAATACATTGATATAGTATTTAAAAAATTTGATTAATAAAATTAATATTACTTATTTTCGACTATATTTAATATCTTCATGAAAATTAAAACATTTTAATAGAGTGTTTAAAACATAATGTTTACTTAAACATAAAAGATTACATAAATATATTGTTACTTTGATTTTTAATATTTTATTGATTATATTAGTTATGAACTGCTTAAAAAGAATTATTTTATAGTATTAAATAAATTTTTGGTATAAATTGTATAAAAAATATATTTATTATTATTTTATTGTTAATGTCAATAAGTAGCATTCAAGTCATTGTACATAAAATTATTTACACAAGCATAAAAACTGATTATTACTCCATAATTTAAATTTAATCTTTGATACTTGGAGTCTAATTATCTTTAATTTCTATATTTCAGTGTTTCAGTATTTAGTGTATCGTGGCATAAAAATTTGTCTATCAGTATATTTGTAAAATAAATAATACATAAATTCGACCAATATGAATTTGGTTAATAATTAATTAATAATGAAGTAACCGAGACAATTCATTTCTAAAGAATCTTCATTTAACTAATAGATTAATAGAGTTTAATACATGACTAGGCATATACACAATAATTCTGATTAATTTTTATTTTCTTTTATTCGTTCATTCATATCAGGTAGTAGATACAATGGTGAGTTTAAAGAAATCTAGTTAGAGAGATAGATAGACAGACAAAGATATAGATGCACACACAGAGCCGCACATGCAGAGAGTGAGAGGGAGAGTGACAGAAAGAGACATTCAAGAGAGAGAGGTATACTGCCGGTCAGATATTAGACAAATACATATGCCTAAGTAGAAACCAAGAGAGAGAGAGAGAGAGAGAGAGAGAGAGAGTCAACTAGATGTATACATATATATTAGGAGTATAAAATATGTAGAATTGTATTCCAATCACAAACAATAGTTAGATACAAGTTAAATAGTTAGATAGTTCCAAATATCCTGAAATGTACGATAGTTTAATAAAATTAGCAACCATAAGGGTAAATGACATGTCATTTTCTATAAGACACTATGTTAATGCATTTATGATAATTATCACCACCAATTGTAACAATAATTGCAGCTATTAGACGTTACATGTCAATAAGTAAATAAGAAATTTAATAAGGCTTGTAATTACGTAAAAAGTGAAAAGACTGAATTTATAAAAAAAAAAAGTGAATAAGGTCACTTGAGTGAAAAGCATCTCATAGTTATATCTAGTAAGGTAGACGAATTTCCTGAACTGACTTGAATTATCCATGTGGGAATTATGATAAAAGCATACTAATCATGTTCCGATCAAGATATAAAGTTCCAGCTAAATGTAATTTGGGTAACGTAATTGACAACATAAAAGCGTCATCGCTCGCATTGTCCGTCGTTGGTGGAGAAGTTTTGCAAGGTAAAATAATTCTTAAGTAAATTTCGCGGCAATGCGGCCATAAAAGTCGGGAAGCCAAGAAGAATGATGGGCTTCATATTTTCTTTAGAATATCGCGATTGCTTCGAAATTATAGTTGTTTAGGTGCATTGCAGAGTCCAAGAATAACAACACTTAAATCTTTTGCCCACTTATTTGCAATTCCATGATATATTTTTTTTTGCCACCTCGATAAGAAAAAGCATTGAACGATCAATGGAGTATTCTGTCGATCGTGCCAGTTTCAATAAACTAGTAATAAAATTACGATCCATTTACGCTTATCTTTGCCCAATCGTTGCCTTGTATCAATTAAAAATAAATTCACGTCGAGCAGATAATGTTTATGATTTAGAAATTGTTCGATAATCCCTTGGACAAATACTTTTACGTAAATACAATTATTTGAATCAGTTTACCAAGAGTGCATCGAAATCATATTATTCCAACATCGTGCTTCCAATTCCTATTAGCCTTACACCAATACAGTAATATAATTTGTTAAAATTATTATAATAACAACTCACGAAGAAAGTGGATTAGCAAATGCAATCCATATGATCACGGGGCACTTGATGTTTTGTTTGACTTGATGTTGTAACGTGTCTGCAGGTATGAATACGTCGGATGCAACCATTGTGAGTCCCGAGTGCCGAAAGAGGAAGACAATTAACTGGTTCCCAAGCAGAGAATGTTGGTCATTTTGTGGGTAACGAAGAAGGTATGTGAGGTAGAATGTTTGACTGCTTTGCGCTTCAATTTACACCTGACAACTCGCACTTTCAATTAAGCTGAGCTCCAAAAGAACAAGTCAACCTGCTTGACAAATCGAATTCTTGACGTAAAATACGTATGAAATAGTGTATGCAGGTGGTGCGACAAGTCGGGAATTTCCTTTTCAATTTTATTGCGAGTGTTGTTGGATTAATTGTTTTACATGAAATGTGTGCCATTTGATTCTGAAGTGATGTAACAATATCTTTCGCATTGACAAGTAAATGAATCGACGCTTTTTCACTTTGACTGTTATTATAAATTTTATTTAAATCATGAATTATAATTCTACTATCGCATGATAAATCAATTGGTTTTAATTCTGTTACTTAGGGAAATTACTTAGGGAATAGCTTTGCGTGTTTAATTGTACGTTTTACAACACTTTGAAACGCCCATATATATATATATATATATATTAATCAATTACTTTCAGATTATTAATGCGATTAGATTATTAAGATTGAATGCATTTAAGATTGCATGCGCTAGAAGTTGACAGAATATAAATGAAATAAATCACTGTAATTTGGATACCAATAATTATCAACAATCAAAATTACATGTAATATATTGTATGGGAATTAAATGTAAGTAATTTTACGGATCACCTTCTAAAAATTCATGCGAGCTCATACAAATGTTATCATCACGTCCATTAGCGAACATTGTTTCGGCATAATTAAATTCGTCATAAATCGTAATCATAATTAATAATCATAATCAATTAATTAGAGTGTGAATATTTAATATCTTCGATGAGGAAAATAGTAAAGAGTAGTGGGCAAGTTAATAAATAAAGGCGCCGCATTGTTATCCAGAAAAATGTGTCTAATTATTAATTATTGTTTGACGATATTGAAACCCTAATAGTCGACATTTAATAAATTTAATGTCGAGCAACGAGTTCTACAGTTAAAAGCGCAAGTGTCTGGCCCACAAGATTCCCAGTAATACAACAAATTCCCGTCCGCACCCCTGCCAATACACTCATCACACCATTGCCATGCAGAGTCATTATTAATAGTCTGGCACAATGGATAAATTACCGCACGAAGAACAGTTTAAGCCGATAAACGAAGCAGCATCGAGACTTTCATCGTCGAGCGTGCCTGCGGTACTTTGCGAATGCAATTTTTTCTCGCGCCCGTCTATCCACCGCCATAGAAAGTCCTCGCCTCCTAGGAAACACCATTCCCAAAGTGTGCCAAAGTGCTAAATGCTAGTAACGAGCCATCCTAATCGGCCGACGCATATTAATGGGGAGCGCGCGGGGAGCGGGTGGGGGGTGCTCGAGTGGCTCGAGAGAGGTGGGAGGGGAGGAGGCGAGGAACCTCGAGTTGGAGGATCGAGGCGTCGCAATATATCCAAGGGGGCCATCGGAACAGGCGCGCGCACACATATGCGAAATATGCCCGTAGGAAATTGCGCGATGTAATAATTGTCCTGTGGGAGTGAGTTTAGGTATTGAGAGGCAGTGCGGAGAGGTCGGTGTGCCACAATGGCCCCGTGTTGCTGCATAGTATGGGAAAGAGCGACCATTGTTACACATTTTACAGTTTACTACTTCTGTTCTTAAATGCCCCCGTCAACTCCCACGTGGCTTTCACTTGTCCCCGCGAATCTTGAAGTTTCGTCTCCGCGTGTTTCTCTGCCTCCCCCCCTCCCCCCGCACGCCGTAATAGTGGTAGATTTCGAGCTCCTCTCGTTTCTCGGACTACGCCTTTTACTTCCTCCGTGTGCGTGTGTGTGTGTGTACAACACTGGCTCGTTATCTTGCCATTACTGAAATTATAACACATTGTTGAATAAAAATTCTGTTCTCTCATTCTTTTGGCGAAAATCGTCAGGAGCGCGTGAGCCCCTCCTTTCAAATTCTTTTTCAGCCGACTGTCTTAATGATGTTTAATCCCAATCCTCGTACAAAAGTAAGAAGAAATATTAGCTTCGGTCATTCGGATCCCTCGCAACATGACAATTGACATTGCTGGCCTAATATATGTATCGGTCAATTTTTCTTCGCTCACGAAATTTTCTAGAATAAATACAGTCAGCTAATCATGAAAAATAACACAATATCACAATAATTTCGATGTAAAATTAATGATTGCATGTCATTGACAATTGAATTGTCAAAAGTCGCACCGCCCACTCGTGTAAAGTGCATTTATGCATAAAATTATAAAAATCGTAGGATTTTCTCGATGAAATTTCAATTCAAAGTCAAACAATTTATACACATATACAATGAATTATACAAATAGCTTCAAAATTTATTAATAATAATACAACACTTAATGCATTACACCACCTTTTTCACATATTCGTATTTCCGAATTGCTTCACAAGGCCTCCCTTTATATGAATTTGTAATTTCACAAGCAATGTAAAATAGAAAAAAAATGCTGTTATTAATGGACATTTTCATATTCATCTAGCTTTTACAATAAAATGTCCCTTAACCATCGAAATGCAATGGCTAGAAGCGCGTTTGCACATAATGCGATTACAAAACCTCTCTGTCCCCTTGCGAACGGAAAGCAGCCTTAAAGACAACAACAACAACAAATAATGACAATAATAAGAGAGAGAATGAATGAAGAGAAATAAGGACAGTGTGATTGTCCCAGCATTTCTACAAAATCATTCCACAATAAGCAGCACTGCAACGCGAACCTTAGAGATTGGAGTGGAGGAAGGGGGAGGAGAATTTTTCGGGGACCGTCAAGGTTGGAAGCGCCGAGAGAGAGAGAGATGGAGCGGTGCGCGCGCAAGAGACAGCGACGTGGGAGGGTTGGCGAATAAGTATTGTGTCACTCTATATATAACGGCTCGCAACACCCCGCTCACATCATTGTCAACGTTCACCGCATACGCGGTACCATGGTTTACACCTCCAAGGTACTACTTTGACTGCAGACGAATAAGATCAGTGCTTTTGCTTTATCTGCGTTTGTGCCCGAAATCAATAGCGCGTCGTACCATTGAAATACTAATAATTAAATACAAAAGTAGCAGAAGCAGCAGCAGCAGCATCAGCAGGAGAAGCAACAACAACAACGACGACGACTACGACGACGACGACTACGACGACGATGACTACGACGACGACGACGACGACAAATTTAACAATAATAGTGTTACAAATAAGCACACGTTTAGTTGCTATTTGATCTTTTTTCTATAATTTTTTCAATATTCATAGCAGCAGTGTTGTAATTGTGAAATCAATTTTAATGGCTACATTCTCAATGCAAACTAAATGTGTTCAGCGAATCAAATTGTTATCTTATGATTTTTAAGTTTTATGTTGCCGCAGTCGAAAGATTTTTATTACATCTCGTTCTAAGACTTATGAACTAAGCTTATACAAACTCGACTTTTTTTTCCCTTTTTTATCTAAATCTCAAGTACTTGCAATTTCTTAATATTATCTAAATTGCAATTATAATGATTTGAATGATTTCAATGAGAATGATAAAAAGCTCCATATATCCATATTAAGAAAATGTAAAGATCTTTTGATTTCTTAAATTACAAATGAGAATTATAATGATAATCATTGTACACACGAGAGGCTATTGTATTAATAGCAACAACAATGCTGTTTAACAAAACCTTCTCATCAATATCAATATTATATCAATGATTATTTCATAATTGATGAATCGTAGAAAAAAAGCAAAAACAAAACGAAACAAATTGTTTTAAGATGACTCCATGGCTGCTGGCATTTCTCTGCTTGGCAAGCGCAGGCTGTGCAAATGTAACAGATCAGCAGACATCCGAGAGCCAACAGGATCAACAGGTTGCTATTCTAAAGCAAATTCGAAAGCTCAACGAAGATGGTTCCTATACGTATGGATACGAAGCTGGCGACGGATCATTTAAAGTGAGTAATTGAGCTAATTGATTGCTAGCCTTTTTTGAAAAGTACATCTTACAATTATTTCAACCAAAAAAGGCCAAAAAATGTGCCTATTAAATATTACCACGTGACTTTCTGTAATTGTACTTTTAGCCAATTTTAAATGTATTCGCATGATCATTTGAACATAATATATTTGTTAAACAATTATAAATTGCTATTTGTATCTAATATTTTATTAGCATTTTATGTTTCTGTATTTTATATTTCGTTTAAATGAATTCATAATCGGTTTATCTTCACTCTAACACATAATTCAAGCAACTGCATACATTTGTAGACTAAGAGTCGCGAGCATTGAGCCAAGTTAGAATTCAATTCAATATAACGCATTCCTTTGTGAAGCACTCCATAACTGTCAAAAACGACACGTGACATTTGCTAGGTCGAGAGCCGCGACGTGTTAGGCAACATCAAGGGTACGTTCGGTTTCGTCGACGCCACTGGCGAAATTAAGAGAGTCTCGTATTCCTCTTCCAATGGGACAGGCTTTAAATCGACCACCGTCTCGCCATTACAGGAGCAGATATCAGTCGTCCAGAGTATACCACGTAATCGCACATCAACCACCAGGAAACCTAATCTCTATATGACATCTACAGAATCGGACGCAAAGGGAACTGTGCTACAGTCGATACCGCGGACCCGAAAGTCCACGACTTTACCGACCATTACCACGACCACGGCGACGACTACGGAGAGTGCCTCTAGGCCCGGCTACATGCGTCCCATAAAGGGGCGGCATCGTTTCATTATTAATGGCCAGCAGCGACCATTGGTGCTCGAAGAAGACGAGGTGCTCGACGAGGATTCCCAGATCACGCGGCCCAACGCTGGCGACAAGAATACCAATATGCGACGAGTGCTGTTTACGAAGCGGCCTCTCGATCAAAATTTGCGCCCTATAACCGAGGAGTTCGAAGACAAAGAGGAGGAGATAAAAATCACCACCGGCAACTCCCTAAGAAGGCAGCTTCAGGAGGAAACTACTAAAGCGGCGCCGGTCGTTGAGCAAGAGGACGACCAAGCCGACATTTACGGAGGAGCTTTATCCACATCGCGACCACTATTCACCACAACCACACCCCCGCGAGTCGTGCCAAGAGTGTCCTCGGGCCTCAGGCAGGAGCGTCACAAGCACATTTACGTTAATCAGGACAGCGCTCCGATAAAGCTTGATCGGGATCAACGCATTTACGACCAGCAAGAATCGAAGCATCATCAGCAGGAGGATCGTAACACCGCCCAACAAGTGCTTATCCGTACAACCACGAGAGCTCCACCCGATCCCAGAGATTTCATTCGCCAGAGCTCCGAGCCACTCTATCTCCGTCAACAGCCCGACGGCTATATACGGGATCTCCCACCCGGTGCGATCCTTGTTCAAGCCCAGGGTAATCAGTTGGAGGAAGAGCCGGCTTATCGACAGGTGCCCTTGAATAGGCTGCTTCTGAGGTCGGAATTCAGTAGGCTTTTGCCGGTGAGTCAGCAACCACTGTACTCGGGGGCGACCGACGCCAACGTTCATTACGTGACCGATTCGCCGCCAGCCGCTCAAGAGCAAGAGGATGCAGCGCCAAGAATTCCGATAAGTCCCGCCTACTTGGCACGACAGAGGGCCGCTTATCAGCGTCAACTACCCTACGCAGAAGCTTTAGTGGACCCTCGAAGAGGCCTTCTCCGAGCCTTCCCACCGCCATTACCTCAGGATGAGCGGGAGTACCAGAACTTGGGAGTACCAGACTACCCTTACAGGGCGAGCCAACTCGTTCTGCCTCCCGAGCCGCCGAATCCCATCGCACCGCCCTTAAGCCGCCGAGACTTCCAAATACTATTGAGACGTCTTTTGGTTAGCCAGTACGGCATCCAAGCTCTCACCTATCCAAAAACCTACCTCGAAGACGCCCTCTACGACCAACAGCCCTATCCATCTTATCAGCCAGCTTACCAGACGCCCATTCCCAGAGCCGAGGTTCCTTATCCTTCCGAGGCCGTGGGCCCCACAGCGCCAGTAGGCCCCGTAGTGCCAGCACCACAACCACCACCACCACCACCGCCACCACCACCAGTAGCCCCATATCCAGAACGAATACCTACGAGAAGAGGACACACCTATTCCCGAGCCATTAATCCTCTGTACCAGCAGAGCCCATACGAAGAGTACTCTGAGCCGAGATTACAGAAGCGCGTCTACAGGCAAAAGTTCTATACCCAGGAAGTGGCGGACGAAGCAGAGGAGATCCTACCACCGCAGATTCGTGAAGCCCTGCTACTGAGGATGTTACAATTAGCCATCAATGCCGAGCGGCCGATCGCTATCTCGAATACCATGGCAAGTACGACCTTACCGTCGCCGCTCAGATACCGGAAGTCGGGGCCAGTGAGAAACGTGCAAATATTGGGCGAGGAGTTGGATGAAAATAAAATGAGAAAGAAACTTTAGAGGGCTTTATTTATTGATTATGAAACTATTTTTTAAAAAAAAACTGCAAATGCTTATGGGAGTGCTGGCGAAAACTTTTTTTTATACCGACGCTATTTATCATTGTAATTGCAAGCTGTTTCGATGTAATGCTTGTAGCTCAACGATGCATGAATTATATAAACTTTTTTTAAAAAAAAAGAAAAACAAACAATGATTTTCCAAGGCGTTATGCTGAATCGATGAGTTGAGAAAAAAATTTGATCGAGCCGTCGTTCAAAAGCCGACAACTTTGCGCTATTAATTCAAGCTTTTTGCCCATAGCTTTTCCTCATAGGAATATAATAAATCGCTTCCTTTTCTTATCTTAATATACAGTTTCTTAAGCATATCTTATCCTGCTCAGCGGATATGCTCAGTTATAAGATATCTCAAGATCACTAAACACCGCTGTAAATACAATGAATGATGTAAACTGTAATGTAATATAGATTTATACGGCCGCGCGTTTTTCGTCCCCCCCAACGCCCCTCTTTCTCTCCATCGACAAAATAAAGAGTCAGATAAAGTGGATAAGACAGAGTGTGAGAATTCATTTCGTAAGTCTGAAAAAGCCTAGAGAACTCGGTAGACGGGGGGGGGAATATAATGACGTACTCTATTCGGTGTGTCGGTAATAATTAGCATCGCCGTGCGCCGAATCGTTGCAACACTTGCAGCACTTGGAGCTCCGGGGTGTACTTCCATGGGATTTTCACGTATAAGTTCGGCGCATTGAAATCTGGCGCTCGGGTATAAGTAGGCTGAATATGGATAGATTTTTTCGTGATTTCGTTCCATGCCTCATTTTGCAAATGTACTTCTCAGTCCGTGTAATTTGGTCTCTGCCTCGCTCTAAGAGATAAGCAGCGAAATGTGGAAGTCAATTCAATGTTTCCTCGGGCTGGCGAGATTGCTCATGTTGATTACGAAATCCAACAACACTAATTAACTTGTTTTAATTTTAGTCCAGATGTGCTGGTTCGTATACAACGGCTTTGCAACCTTTGGCTATTGGGATATTAGTCCATTAGCGCAATTGACAATATCATACATTCGATCGCCAATACATTAGAGAAGTGGATAAAAAGTAAAAAGTATAATCTTCACGCCCACGCTAAATTTTACCATTAAAATTATTTCACGATATTTTTATAAATACTTGCAAATCGAACGAACTTGAAATTCTATTTGGTCAGCGTACTTTGCTTACTGTACATTGTCAAACGGTAAATTTAAAAAATTCAAAATGATCAATTTGATAGTTCATTTTAATATATATAATTAACGAGCTATAAATTTATCGACTAAGGGCAAATAAATCGACTGCACAGATCCAAATTTCGTGAAAATTATAATTATTATAATTTTATATTGCACTTGACAGAATTATCTGCCAACTAAGTACAACACATTTATAAAATGTAAATGCACTTTTGAATATTAGTTTAAATAATTTTCAATCGCAATACATAATGATATTTTTAATCATTTGTGATCTATATATCATTGACAAAGCTTTTATAACTTAAATAATATAAGATTTTTATTCAGTAAATTACAAGAATGTATTAAATTTATATTGGAGATAAATAAATAAAAATACTCGAATATCAAACAATTTAATTGTGAAAAATTAATAAATGTATAATTACATTAAAATGCCATTAAAAGTTATCCGAAACATATTAAATAAAAATTTATTTAAAAATGCGTGTAAACTTGTTGATTAGCTATTAGTTATACGTTGATTTTATTTTATTTTCATTTAGGATTGATTGATTATGTTCTTTTATATTTTTTAAATATATCCTTTAATAACTAAATTATTCATTTATTGATGTTCAAAAACATTTCATTTGATAAGTTTATATAATATAGTAATAAATAAAAATTTGTTAGCAAATTTTATTTCTACCAAGGAGTGAAATATATTTGTAAATAGTAGAAACATACTCGCTCATTAAATTTTATAGAATAACAATAACGATTTGTATATATTCAAATAATATTTAACAATAATTATTTAAATACTTGTACTAATACTACTACCACTACTACTACTACTACTACTACTACTACTACTACTACTACTACTACTACTGCAACTACTGCTACTGCTACTACTACTACTACTACTACCACTACTACCACTACTACTACTACTACTACTAATAATAATAATAATAATAATACTCACCATCATCTTCGTGATAATCATAATGATAATAATAATACAAGTTATTTAATAACTCATTTGGTTATTAATTTTTCAACTATATTTACACATTCAATACTTTTTTAAGTATATTGAAAAATATTTACTACGTGTCTAGATTTTATAAATACTATTTTTACAGATTTTTTTTTTTCGTCATTTTAAAATTAATAATTATATCTTAAGTATGGTAGATGGCACATTCTTCGACTAATATATATTTGAACATCAAGAAACTATTAAAAAATTGTTCTAATACAAATTTCGTCGTCCGTACAATAATGGAGTTCCCAATGAAAACATGTGCAAGAATTATGTTTTTTTTCTTATCTATTTGTAAATATAAATGATATCCAGGAAACATTGATTTCACCTCTATTTACATTATATCCTAGCTTTAAAACTTAATTATCAAGCTTAAAGACAAAACGACAATCATAAAGGTAGTTAATTGTATCTAATGATATAATGCGCTAACATTTCTTCTAAATAACCGGCCGGCAAGGCTTTTAACATATGATTAAAGTATTTCCGACTGATTAGTTGCAGCAACACTTAAGAATCACAGTTCCTTGAAAGTAATCAACTCCCATAATCACTTGCATTGCTCACTCGTTGATGACTGAGATTTTCGAGCTCACCGACGTTGCTTCCTTTTGCTCGTCCCTAGCAGTCTCCTCCTCCTCCTCCTCCTCGTCCTCCGCCACGTAAGGATTGTAGGGCTCCGTTTGCACACCGACGTCCTCGTAATCGAGCTCCAGCACGTCTTGCTCGTAGATGACGTCGTGACTGCGTGGTCTCGCTACCGAAGGGATCCAGGGTTGCGGCACACCTTTACCCAGAGCCAGAAATACCGCGGCCGTTATCAGCAAAACGATCGATGCAACGCCAAAAACAAGCCGCCAGGATCCTGCGATCTGAATTCAATGTCAACTTTGGCATTACTGATATTTCGATCCAATAAACGCTATCAATCAATAATGACATTCAATTGGCTGCACGAGGACAGGACAATTCATTGCTTTAAAGCGCTTTTTAAAGCTCCGATTACCTGACTACCTTCATCTGCCGAATCTATGAGATCTTCCTACTACGCCAATGAATTCTCCACATCCATACCTTCGATTTTTAACTCTAACTTCCGTCACAACTCAACAGCGTCCCCATCATTCTCCAATTAGCTCATCCATTAAACCTCCGTTCACCACAGTAAATTACCCACGCGGACACAAATGATCATTCAAATGCCTCACGTACTCAATGCCCAAAATCCTCTGTCACCCGGCCCTCTCCCCTCCCCAGCAAACCCTTAACAACAAAACACCGCCCATTCGCTAATTATTCCCTAAAGCCAGATGCATTGGGAGAGATGCAGATCGACGAGGACTCATTAGGATTGATCCCAAGAGATCGCAGCTCGTTTGGCTTTTAGTAGTAGTAGAGGTGGGAGACTCACGGATCCGTGAAGCGCCTGGGTGACAAAGTAATTGGCTGCGAGGAGACCCGCGGCCCCGAGGGTCGAGCAGAGGGCGCAGGCAGCCGCTGCGCAGGCCGGAGACTCGGCAGGCGCCAGGTCGGCGATGGCCGCGAGGGCGCCCGCGGGTGCGGTCCCGCTGACGAGGAGTGCGGCGATGCCGAGCCAAGCGGCGCCTAGAGCCTGGCATCCGGCGTAGCCGGCGACGAAGAGGAGCGCCGCCGGGATGAAGTGCGCTACAAAGTAGGAGAAGGAGGATGGATGATTGTTATCGTTGCTCTCTTTGCTCGTGAGACTTTGGCTTTTTAGCGTCGAGGAGATGTTTTCGAGGTTTCTAATGTTGGCGTTTTTCATCGTTTATGTACAACTGTTTCGTGGGTAATATTCTCGTTTGTTTGCACGCGTGTCATAGATGCGTGTGTGTGTGTGTGCGTGAGCGCGCGCAGTATGTTGTTGGAGCAGGTGTGTGGGGAATCGAGATGAAGTAATTACAGTATTAGTTGGATTTACCAATTAAGACATGGCAGTACGATTATGAAAATTAAATGCAATTACGAAATACGAGTCTTATTTATAGTAAGATGATTAGTGGGCAATAATCGACGTATCCGTAAACTTTGCATTATTTGTATTTACATGCCATATACTCAAAGATAAGATTGTTAAATTGTAGAGGACTTGAGAAAATCTCAAGTGCTCTTAAGGACTGCGGTCACTTTATCTCGTAAGTTAACCTCTTTATTTTCCATTTCGTTCAAGATATTCAAGCGCGACGACTAATGAAATTATTCGTTCGTTTATATTATAATAAAGATAATGGTGTTTGATAATGGCCGGGCATTATATGGGCCTATTTCACTCGTAGAACTAAATTTGGAAAATTACTTGGACAATCCACGGCAATTTAAAACGATTAGAAATTAAAGTCCAAGTGCGAGTGGTATTTTAAAAATTGCACAGCCCGTAAGCTTAAGCTTATTATTTGAATTGGCTAATTGCTCGAAGTCTCGGGCGAGACTTGTAATATTATTTTCACTTAAGCAGACGGAGGAATGAGGAAAGTTAGGGTGGCAAGGGATCGTAAATGAATGTTGCTAGTCAATTACCAGTGTACACGACGAGTTTTCTTGCCGTCGTCGTTGAAACTATTTTCGATTCTCTCACGTGATCAACGAGCAAACCGCAGGTGAGCGCCGCCATGAAGTGGCCAATGTGCGGCAGAGTTGTCAATACGGAATCCTAGATTAAGCAGAAAATTAAATGATTATATTGCAAATGATTATAAGCAAGGTTAATCCGATCTTCCGAAAGTAGCTTGCAAAGGTGCTCGTTGTACAATAAGTACAGTAAGACTCGAGGTAGAGCGATAGCTTTAAGAGAACCAATCATTAAACGAATGACAAAAGATTCCGAATTCTGATACAAAATGAACTACGCGTGTACCAATTTTTGTTTTTCTCTTTTATCGTAATAATTCATCAAACTATACAGATAAGTGGTATCACCGATTTTTCAATGATAGCCACGTGATTGCCGAAGCATTTAATAATGTTAATAAGAGTTTCAATATCGATTATAAATAGAGAGAGTCCAAAGCTTTCTCATTAAATGCAAACTACTCACTCACTCGCAACTCGGTAAGGTAAGCTCGCCGTAACAAGGCGGTTATTACAAATATCGTTATGCTAAAAACCACGCCCATTACGTCACAGCGAGACCACCACAATAAGCACACTCGCACATAGTTCTCGAAATAAGCATGAGATTATTATTACATTGGCGGTGGAGAATCCATAAATGAGCTTGAGGTACTTTGTCATCCCGAGAGCAAGTGTGGCGTCACCCCATTGATTGCCCATTGTCGCGACTGCAGACGCCCAGACCGGAACGGATCTCAGTAACTTTCCCCATGGTATTACTGCTGCCTGTTCTTATCAGTACAATTAAGTGCTTGGGAATGATGATAGCGGGAGCGCAATTCGCAGCCCAGTCATTTATATAAATACTGAAATTTGTGATGCTTCATACGCTATCGCGCTTACGCAACTCTCAACTTTCGTTTTTTTAGCAAAATTAGCGACTCCACTGCATCAAAGGAGCTCACAGCCAATTCGCTAATGCGCACTTACTCGGCTGCAGCTAACTTTGCAAACAACTCGCTACAAGAGCTTCCTTAAAATCGATGCAAATTCAAGTATTAATTTACCTTTTGGCGATTAATAAGGCTATGCACTTTACTTATTATTATTATTATTATTATATAAATCAAATACAGTTGATAAGCTAGAAAGTTCAATTTGGGAATGGTCAGTAATCGGCAGATTACTGGGACGGCAAAAAATTAGGCCAAATGAATTATTTAATGTTTCACTATTTGCTATTTAAACTTTATGTGTTGGGCCTTACGTTAGTATCGTGCTGATAAGATTTAGGACTGTCTTTGACGAAGCGACCGAAAGTGAAATACCAGCACAATGCCAGTATGGTTAATCCGTAGCAAAGCGAATCCCTACCGAAAGCCCTTACCACTGCCGTACCGATCCAACCAGTTAAACAGTAACCTACACTTACAGCTAAAAAATCACATTCGTAATCAGTGCAATATATGTATATTTATTATCGATCCCTCTCAACTCATCTCACAATTGGGCCAATTTTAGTCTACTGTTCTATTACCTGCGTAGCAACTGAAATACCAACTCCTGTGAGTACTTTTGAACCAGGTCATGGCAAGCATATGAGCAGCGGGCATCGTCGCTCCCTGAAAAAAAAAAAAAATAAACGAAACATGAGCTAATTATTATATGGACCAGACGCGCATAGTTTAACGAGTGTAACGAGTCATAATCAATATTTTAATTTGTTGCACTTGACTTGGGCATTAATAATATTTTATAAAAAAAAACCTCCACAGACGCGCTCTTTTATATTTTATACATAGATTCTAATATTAGCTAATGTCGATAATGTGAATACGATATTTCGATATAAGGAAGCGCAATATTATGCGCAATTTCCAATCTTTGTCAAGCAGATTTAATTCCACTTGTGCTGAATAAATCTATTATCTAAAGCAAAGCGAATCGAATGAATTTCAAAATTTCCAACAAATGATGATTGTCAACCATTTTAGTAATGTAACAAATATTATAAAGTCAAGTCTTAAATATCAATTAAAACAAATGAATAAAAATTTTCAAACTAGACTTCAACATTTTAAGTAACTCTTTAGTTACGAAAAGTTATCGCTTGAATTAATTTTATCTTTGGCCAATAGTTTTGTATTGAAAACGACGTCTGAAAAAAAACATGATTAAAATAATGATATAAATTATTATAAAATTGAAATTAGCATAAACCTACCTCTCAGATTTCTTAAAATACAGAGACTTCTTTATATACATATACATATACATATATTATATACATATACAAATACATATATTATATACATATACATATACATATATTATATACATATACATATACATATATTATATACATATACATATACATATATATGTATGTATTTCTTAAATGTTTATAAAATATATTTTTTCGGAAAACTGCATTTACGTCGATAAACATTTTAAGAGTAGTAAAGAGTTTATACTAGTGGTAACGTAATTTATTTTTTTTTAATTGATTTTAACGAACTTTGCTTTGGGCCTTCTCAACCTCTGTATAACTATGTCATATTTAATTGGGAATTAGAGCACGCGTTGGTCATTTGCTTTGTGATCGATTATTTTGAGCCCACTGGGAGCCAAAGAGCACACTAGGAACAATAAGAGTCGAGATAAATGAATTCTAAATACAATTAGTCTCCATTAGTCGGAATCTCACCCAAAACAACACAAAACTCAGCGTCTCACCGTGCAAAGGCCTTGAAAGAGTCTCAGGGCCACGTGGGAGGGTCCCCTCCAGGCAGCAGGGACCAGGAGCGAGGCCAGGCACGCGCTTAGCACAGCCCTGGCAAAGACCATCGAGGGTCCCGATCTGCCCCACACCAAGCATCCGCCGAGAATTGGTCCCGCGACCTGGCCCCAAAGGAAGGCCTCTCGCATTATGGACTCGGTCCGCTCCTCCTGCGGCAGTTCCATCAGAATCACCTCCGCGTCCTCGGTGCGGTTCCGACTCGAGATGTTGACGAGCATGTCGCAGTGCCACGAAGTGTCGATAATCGCGTGGTTGTCCTCCTGGTTGGCCAGGAGCGCGACCGAGGAGCTCGTCTCCACGGCGCCGCACAAGGCGAACCCCACGGCCACCAGCGCCGCAACTATGTGTCTCGCTCGCACCGCAGCTGTAAATGAAAGCAGTGGTTGTAATATGTAATATTGCTCGTCAATCGGGAGTCTGACCTCGTGAGTCAAGTCTTCGCCGCATTTTTTCGTTGGCGAGGAACAATTAATTGGCTTCGTGCCCCGCTGCGCATAGGCAATCTAAGGCGGCTGGCTGTTCATTATCACCAGGTCGGCAAGATTAAGAGAAGCTTCGCTTAGGAATGCCTCCATATCTCGCACCAATTAAATACAATTTTGCGAAAGTTTCGAGGAGAAGGAAACGCGTTGCAATTAATTATTGGATCAAGGGGATTATTGGGTAGCCTGATGATTATGACTTTGCGGTGAGTTTATCATATGAATATAATGTATAGCATGCATTCCGTTTAGATTCAAATCTCTAAATGGCAATTCATTACATTTCGCTCGAGCAATATGTAAATTACGATTACTTATTCGTTTACAATGAGTCGTTATATCAATGGAACTGTCAATTAATTAACTAATGTGAAAATCGTCAGTATCTTTTCAGGCCAGGATGATGGTTTTGTTTGAAGAAATGCTTTCTCCAATTATATGAATCGATGGGAATATTTCATGGTCAAGAACACAAATTGGTCCCTATGATTATCGATAATTTCTAATTGCTTACAATAGAGACGTAATTTCTTTTGCTACTACCAGTCGGTCTTATCGCAATATGCAAATAAAGCTTGGACTCGTAGCGATAAATGTTGCCATTGCAAATTAGCAAACCATATATTTGTTTTGAATTCCATTAGACTATTAAAGCACCGTCTGCAATTATATTACACTAATATAATTAATTTCGTACTCGGGACATAAACGAAAATTCGAAACAACATCGAATAGGCAATACCTGTCATTCATACATGCTGACCGGTGACATTTATGCATGTGTTCAACATTCTTATATCTCAATGGTAAATTGTAATTGAGGCGTAAGAAAATGATTTAGAATACATTGACTGGAAACTTAAAGCAGAGGCTACCGATCCCACCCAATATCGTCGTCGACCAGTTACTAATTACAGTTCACATAAATTACGAGAAAGCCTGGCCATTGAATTGTCACAATTGTCACAATTGTCATACAAGCCAATAAGCATCGAAATACAAAATCCATCGCCAAAATCCTATCGCCATAAGTGACGTGCGGCACGATTAACACCAACACACGAACATTACGTAAATGCACATCCCAGTCCATCACCTCTTAATTAATTCCTCTCTGCGTGCACATTTCTTCGTCAACACATTACACGTGCAGCAATCAGCAATGAAATGCGCTCGTCGAGCAGGCTGTTATCTAGGAATAGCTGATTACGATACGGCATCGAGCCGGAAAAAAGGGACAAAGCGATGAGAATGCAGGCGCGCGCGTGCGCTCAAGTGTCTGAGCGTTCCTAGAAAATCGCGGCCGAGCGGGGCCGCGGCGGAGGGTTGACGGGTGCGTGTGTGCGTGCGCGCTTGGCGGGGGGGAGGTGGCGGAGGTGGCGGTGGTGGTTATCCGGAAACTATGCGACTGACCTCGCACTTCCTTAGCCGCCTGTTTGATCTGAACACTACTGCGCTTTACCAGCTGGACACTGCCCCTCTTCACGAGCTCGGCCATTTCTCGAATTGCGCCTGCGGCCAAAGCCTTCTCTCTTCTACGAAACACGCATTTCGCGTCAGCAGTTGACACCTTATCTGTCGCTCGCATCGCGTTTCACCTTCATTATTTGATCGACGCGGGCGCTATCACTTTTCCTTAATTCTTTATTTCGTTCGCCTGGCGGTGTTAATTGTAAGTCATGCAACGAGCGTTCGAGTTATATGCGTGTGCGACCTCGACTTTGCCACAAATACAATGATCCAAGGCAAATAGCGTATGTGCTACACGTACGGAGGCACGTGTCGCGCGAGTCTGTATTTTTGTTGAATAGCCAGAATTATGGAGCAGACAAATTTCTTCTTCACCGAGTCTTCACCGAGATTCATAGGAGCTGCTCTAAGTCAGTATTTTTCGCATAAATTATGCCAATTGATTGAACCAAGGCACAACTCCATAACCGCGGCGTTCAACTCTGGTATTAGATATCATCAACTATGTATTCGAGTATGAGAGAGTTGCTCCAATGCTCCAAGTTTACAATTATTAGTAAATCTTTTACGAAGAACTAGATAGCTATTGGTTAAAATTATTTATAAATTTTGATAGCTTCATGAACGTTAAGATAAACGTATTGATTAAATTTCGTTAAAAAATACATTAAAATTTTGAAACGCGACTTTGAATTCTGTGCGTGGTGTTAGTTTGGCGTGCGTGTGTGCGTGCGTGCACGTGCACGCAAATACATGTGCGCTTATATTGGTATTATTTATACACCCATTAGATATAGTATGTATTAGTATATTACATACTATATATATATATATATAGTTTAAAATTTAACAAATAATTTATATATATTTATTTTTATTCAATTAAAAATTGTAAAATCTAATCTAATTAAATAATCTCAATTTTTCAGACTGCAGCTTATAACAATTTTTTCAATTGATATCTAAAAATAAAAACAAATTACAGATGAATTTTCAGTATTGTAAATTATACATGATTTTGTAAAAAATCATTAGAAAGTTAGAAATCTTGAAAAATTTGATTTTCTCGTGTTACTTCTATTGGTTAGGAACTAACGAAGGTTACTCTAAAGCTTTATCATAAATTATGAGAGATAAAATTTTAAGAATAATTTTATTATTGAAACAATTCGTATATCAATGAATTAAATATATTATACAACATAATATATATAAACTATCTTACTGATTAATAATATACTTTCAATTCAATATTCAACATACAGAATTAGGATTCTATTTCTAATTTCTTTTGTAAATTAATATTCTTTAAATATTTATATTTTTACGAGTAACAATATGTATAAATATATACATATAATAGAGTATAATTTTTATATTACTAATTATATTATAAAATCACGTAATATTAGATGATTCCTATAATTTTAAATACATTATTACAATACATAACAAATACTATAAAAGGATACTGTATTTATATTTATATGGTAATAGTCAGTAAATGTAGGGTTTTTAATGAGAAATAATTATTATAGTATTTAACCACAGGTACATTGCAGAATAATATGTAAAATATTGTTGAAAAAATAGAAATTAAGTTTTTTTTTTTTTAATATCTTATATTTGCATTAGTGTTATGTAAATAAACACTAAATCAAATATAGTTATATTTTATTATTATTATTTAAAATATATTAATCTTACTTTTCATTATATTTATTTTATTGAAATGAAACTATTGCTTGAATATAAATTTTTTCAAATATGATATTTAGAGAATCTGATAAGTACTAATGTGTGGAATAAAAATAGTTTTTTTAATTAAGGTCTTATTTTCAATGATATGATTGTAAAAGAAAGGAAAACTATGCAGTTCTACTATAATTTTATGGTACATTTAGTAAAACTTTTATACAATAAAATTTTAACAATTAGATGTCTATTATATTTTATATTCAGATTTTTATTTAAAATTTATAAGAAAGTACATTTGTACTCGCAACCGTTACCGAATTGAAATACAACAGTGTCAAATATATTTTGAAAAAAAATATACAGAGACTATTAGAAAAAGGTAAGTACATTCGATCATTTGTACGTTGTTAGAATAGTTTAAATTATTATTTAGTGTATATCGTCTCATACCCAATTATTTATTATATATTTAAAACTGCTAAATTTAGTTCTATATAGGGATATATTATGAGTATAAATTTGTATACTTTTGAACATAAAAACGAACATGAATTTATATTTAAATTAATTAGTGAATATTTTAAATTGTTTTATATAAACAAGGTTTTTATATTGCTTTTATATACAAATAATTCAGGAACATATAAAATAATTTACCAACATTATCCGTATCGTTTTGTCTGCAATTACATTTCTATGAAAAAAAGAAAGTAGAAATACATAATTACAGTGAATATTATAAAGGAATATCTATCTTAATATGACTATATTATGTTTTCTGTAATCCTTTACATTGTAATCCTTCTCTTTTTATGTTTGTGTCATTTTATTGAAACATTTCTGAATTGAGTTTAAAATTTCAAAAATCTCCAAATTTTTACAATTAAATCGTTTATTAAATGGTGCAATAATTTATCAACAATATATGTAATGTGCTAGTAAGGAATGATGAAATGGTAAACTTCAGAAAAAATTAAGTAATTTTTTCAATTTGAAAATTAAAGCAAACAGGAAATAGTTATTGCTTTTTCTTATAGAAATAAATAAATCGTATAAGCATAATTAGTTTTCAGTATTTTAAATGTAATTCGAGATAATATCATATTAAAATAGTCGATTAAAATCAATATTCTTTATTACATTTTTAGAATATTATAAACAAAAATGGCTCCAAATTTCTAACTAAAATAATTAAAAACTCCTTTAAAGTACGCGTTTATTTGAATTTAAACCCTTAAAATTAACAAATAATTTATATTATTATATATATATTATTATGTAAATATATATTATTATGTAAATATTATATTATTATATAAATAATAATTTATATTATTATATATATATATATATATATATATGATATTTTTAAGTTTATTAAGAAATATAAATCTATTATATATATAAATATTTCTGAATAATCTTCAAAATATTATTTAAACGGCCACGATTAATTGAACACCATTAAACCAATTACTCCGGTCATTCATTTATAATTTTGAAAAGTACCTGCTTGCTCTTTCGATGCCTCCTTAAGTTTTCGCGTCTCCTCGTTCTCCCACATATTTCCATATGGACAAAGAAATGATAAATTCTATAAAAAGTGACACGCCATAATTCAAATTTCCGCGTAATACGGAGAAAAAAGTTTACTCGAGATCCCTCGATCGTCTACTCCTGTGTATTGTGTATCCAACGGTATCACGTCTTTAGGCTATAATTATGAGTAAGTCTAGTTCATCTTATCGTTGACGCATGGATTTTATTATCTGAGGTACTAATATTTCTGTCTCACCCATTACTCAATTCTCTTTTTCATTAATTGTAAATGTAGGGGGCGCCCCAATTATAGGCGACCGACAATTTTGTCTTATCTCAAAAATTTATAGTTTTTTCACGAAAAGTTCTAGTCTTGCACATTCGGTGTTTGGAAATATAAATATTACGGATAATTCATCGATAAATTAGGCGATTGAAAAGTAGGAAATAACAATTAAAATGCCCAAACTCCATT
Source organism: Ceratosolen corneri (assembly GCA_030522565.1). NCBI lineage: Eukaryota > Metazoa > Arthropoda > Insecta > Hymenoptera > Agaonidae > Ceratosolen > Ceratosolen corneri. Next base: position 29,014 of record JAPYYT010001013.1, read on the forward strand.
CGAATATTAACAATTACTTGATTAAAATTCATTGTACGAAAAAGTAAGTATTATAATTCATTACATTACATCTCGATCCATTATATCTCGATGTATTCTTATATAATTATATACACATCGTACATTATATCGAAACTTAATACCGTAGAATATATTTGTTTTATAATAATAAATATATGTAAATGTATACAATGCAATATAAGTATATGACTGTAGGCTTATATTTTAATAATTTTAAATTATAATATATATATATATATAAAGAGAGAGAGAGAGAGAGAGAGAGAGAGAGAGAGAGAGAGAGAGAGAAAGAAATTGCATACCGTGTTTTATATTGGTAAATATAGTTCGTAAATATAGTTCACCATATTGTGTTTTATGCATGTATAAATATTTACAGGTATTTTCGAATTCTTTTATAAAAATCGCACGCAATTTAGTAGATATAATTCTATTTTTAAATTTATCATTTTATCTTGAGATAGGACATTTTCGTTAAAAATGTGTTCATTCATGTGATTAGAAAAATTATGGTAATTTTCAATAAAGATTCCCCCTCAACGCACTTGTCGAAGTAGAACGTGAGTAGCAAACAAAGAATTAAAGGGTCTAAATTTATTTCAGACCTAAGGCTGAATAGTTATTTTTACATTTAACAATTTTCTCACGAAATATTACTTTGCAGGAAAAATGTTACTCTATTGTTTCCAATATTATTATTATAAATATCGAATAATTAATTCGCAGTAGAATTTAACATTATTTATACAACTACTTTAAAGAGTTTATTTCACGGAGATGTAATTTGATGGTGTTGGTAATTAATGTGTTATATGACATGTGATTAATGACAAGATTACTGTATATAATTTATTGTATTGGAAAAATTTGGTGCAAAAAAATAATTTTTCTTCAAATAAATGTAACTGCAAAAAATAAAATAAAACTTATTTGGACTAATTAGTGTTTGGACAATCTTAGAATTACTTAAGATAATATTGTAATATTTAATTTTATAAATAAATAATACTGTGCAGAAAAAGGTATTAGAAGTTTAAAATTTCTTTTCCATTAAATGTTTGCCAAACGTAAATTTATTTATGTAAAATGTTAAAGTTACTCACTGTTATAAAATCATTAATATTAGAATATAATAATAGGAGATATATAATATTAGGAAACTATTCTATTATCATATTAAGATTACAAATTGGTAATTTTATGCTTACTTTTAGATTTTCATAGTACAACTGAATATATTTTACATTGAGATGAATATATTTTTAATGTTAAATACATTTTTAATGTATTTATACGAATTACTTGTCATAAATTACTTAAATTTTTGAAAGTACTAAATATTTAAATAATTCAGTCGGTCGTAACAGCAGCTCGCAATCACACCTCGTTACATTAATTATTAGTATTAGTCGAATCATTGAATATTATGAGATTTAAGCTAGTTTTTCAGTTACTATGAATAACATATGATAATTCATTATAATTAAGGCTTTGTAATTCAGTTGATGAAATAGCGAAATTATATTTGATAATTAATCAATTGAATTGTAATTGAATTGTAATAATGTATTTATTGTAAAGCTGTCATACTAATCTAAAACTCCAAATAAGAGTCATCGAAGAGAGTAGAAAGTTAGTTTTATTGCATTGAAGCATATATAATCCACTATATGCAGGAAAACTAGCGCTCGTCTAGGGCAATAAAACCTTTGGCGCATTAAATTACGTTTTTCCGTCAATGTACCTCGAACTTCTCGAGCAGCATGCCTCAACTGCACGCTTCCACGCTTAAGGCGAACGAGTGCTGCCATGGTTGTAAGATTGACAGTTGCTCCAATTGGATTTTCGCTAACTGATGGAGGCATCGCCATGAAAATGGATGTGGACAGCGCGGCATCGCCGCCACTGAACTCTCTGCGATGATTAACAATCGTACCAGTCACCAATACACTATAACTATATACGCGATATACACTTGTCGCTCGTTCACAATCTATACGAACGAAGCATCGGTGGTGACAAACTAGAGCAATCTGTCTCGACGGCTGGTCACTCGAGCTCTGCTTCTCTCTCTCTCTCTCTCTCTCTCTCTGCCTCCCCTCCTCCTCCTCCTCCTCCTCCTTCTCCTGCTCTCTCTCTCTCGTTCTTTATCTGTCTGTATATCTACCTTGAGCTCACTGCAGTGGCATCGTCACACATCATCGAGTGTGGCCAAGTGAGCGAATGAACGTCTCCGTTAACGAGACTTGATACAATAAGTACCCACGACTCTCTTGTGCACAGCCTTGAACACTAAATGTTGCCGACTACTACTGTGTTAAATTTCTTCCTTATCAAAACGAGTACTTTTTATAACAACGGCACTTCTGCGCGCTGCACGATATGTTGGGAGATGAAGCAATTAAGATCACTAAGATATATATACAAGCAGATACGATGAGTGCGTTGATTAATAACTGGTTGCAATGTTATTAGGTAAAGGGAGGACTTTAGAGGTGCTTGTACTCGCCGGTGTGTTACCGTACTGAGAATAGCGAGAAACGTAGATCTGACATCTTACTGTTGAACTAGATGTCACTTTGTTGCATATCAAGATAGAAGGATTTTCACTAATTATTATACTCATATTTATAATTCATAAATTATTTTCATAGTTAATTTCATGTCTGCAATTGTAAGAAATTATGCAATAGATTTTGCAGATATAGGACATTGCTAAATGCAAGCGAGAAAACGATTAAAATGCAAATTTTGTAATATTTAAGGTAGATATTGTGTATCTTCTTAAATTTCTGACTTTCTAATGCTCGCGTTAATTAAAATAGCACATACGAACAAAATTTTGTAAATAAGATGAAAATTAGGACGATAGATTGATTAAGATATAAAAATTTATAGTTACCATAATGTAAGAAAATTTTCTTTAATCTACTTAGAAAACATTTGAGTGGGCACAAAAAAATTTTCAATATAATCAATAGAAGTTTTATAAATTCATTTGAAATTTCTTTGCGAGTAATTGCGAAGGTAACAAGGAAAAACGGTTAATACGAGATGGCTAGTGATGGCTTATCTGATATATTCATGCAGTAATGATAACTGGAAAATATCATTAGGTAATGAATTTGCTTTTCACATATCGTTGAAAGTATGACAAACATTTGAAATGAAATAATCATGCAATAATAAATTAATAAAATAACACTGCTCGTGAAAATAATTCGCTTAAAAATCTATAATTGAAATTATTTCAAATACACTGCATGAAACAATATGATTAATACAATTTTTATTTACGCTTAAATATAATTAACTCACAATATCGTAAATTTTCTCTATTCAAGCAAATAAATAAAACTTTATTCAATCAACAATAAAGATTATAATAATTTAATAATGAATTTCATCATTTTACAATAATGAAATATTGATATCAGTATTTTACATATCTATTATTAATTAACAATTTATATTATTTATTATTTTCTTAAATAATCTTTGCTTGATCCCTTGTTTTATTAATCTAGATTTTTACCAAATACATTGCAATAATAAATAATTATCAATTTTACGAATGAAATAAATAGAAATATTACAAGTAGAATTTGATGTCAACAGTAGTTACGTGATTTTTTGAATATATGAATATTATTATTCATACATTATTTAATATGTATATGTTGCATATCTATTGCATAATATATGTGTTAGTCTAATAAATTAACTTTTGAAATTTATAATATACTGTTGTTTATCTTGTGAACCTTTGAAATTTACTTATAAAACATATCTTCCTTACGCAATATAAATGTGTCTAATGGGAATTTTAAGCATCAGTCGTTAGAGTAGATAATTTTTTTATCGACAAAGTCCTTGATATACGAGAATAAGGAAACTTCGAAACTTCCCTCAAGCTGAATAATGGCTGAAAATTTTCCAAGTAAAGATTAATGAATGAAATATAAATTTTAAATCTAAATACTTCCTTCATTATTAACAATAAGTTTTCTTATTCTAAAGTTTAAAATTAGCTAGCTTACATTGTTGTCTTTCAACTGATTAATTCTTTGATTATTTAAATTATATAATATAAATTATATCAACTAGTATTACGTAGTAAGTTAACTCAATTTATAATTGTATGCACATGCTAAAATGAAATTTGTAAAATGTAATTGACATAATTTTATTTTCATATGTTGATTATTAGACCTTTCGACCATTTATAATGTATATTAGATAAAAATGATCTTTAGGTTCAGATAAATTCAGACATAAAGCAGTGTATTGTGCAACCAAGCCGGTATCTCTTAGTTTGGGATTTTTTTTCGGTTACTGAGTACTATCACTAAATAACTCATAAATAGCATTTTTATTATTATTATTATTTTTTATATTATATTTTATTATACAGTGCAGCATCATAGAGCGAATAAAAACTTTTAACAGATGAATCTAATATAATCAAGCTTTTAAGGATTAGCGGTGCTGTTGTGGAAGAAGCCAACGCATTGTTAGATTATACAGGTGCACGAAACAGTATAAATTTGTCAATGTCTGTAATAATTTCTAATCAACTTCTCTGCCAATCCTCGTTAAAAACTGCGCCTAATTGCATCAATAACGCGCCGATTATGCTCCGAAGACGAAATTACGCGGTCGGTGCTCGAGGCGGGAGGTGGGTGGGCGGAGGATGGGTTAAAGGACGAAGGCACCGAGAGTAAAGAGCCGAGGGTATATAGTCGCCGAGTCGCGCGTGCGCGTGCGAATCTGCCTTACTGGCCGGGTCGTTGAAAGTGGCGGCGCTCTCTCTCTCTCTCTCTCTCCCTATCCCTCTCTCTCTGTCGGATCGGTACAGGACGCGGGGCAGCGCACACCTACCGGGCGAACAACGCTCGCCCGACGCGGAGGAAGGCTGGCCGGCGTTGCAGGAGGCCCAGCCGGAGTTTCGCCCTCCTCGTCAGCAGGTCGCGCGGCAGGTGGTCGGGCCGGTGGCTCACCTACGCTCTCCGCCCCTCCAAGCGACCGGGGACGCGATTGGCCGATGCCGGCAGGCCAGCAGGTCAAAACGCCAGGCTGCGAGATCGGTTGGCGTTCCGTGGCAACGAGAAGCGCACGCGCTAGAGCCGCGCACCACGGAACTCGCAGGACGCAGTTCTCGTGGAGGGCGCGCATTCTTATTTCGATCTACGGTTTCGGCGCTCGCCCGTTAAAGCTGCCCTGCCGGTCCTCGGAGAGCGCGCGAGAGTTACACCGAGTACGAGGTGAGGCGCGTGTGTTGTGGTGGCTGCTGGTGATTAGGATGGCTAAGGGTACGAGCGTCCTCCCAAGGAACCTGCAGGTCGGACGCTCGGGGTTTTGGTCGGAGCTCCGGGTGCGGAGTGGTGGTGAGAATCAGTGGTGAGGAGCGCGCAGCCTCCAGCATCTCGGTCGTCAACTTTAGCGATCCCGTGGTGGCCGCGATCTCTCGCTCCTGACAGTTGTTCGCTGAAGGTGAGTCAGAGCTCTTGGTTGTTGGGTCTCTATTTTGACCTTCGCTCGAGAAATAAAAATCAAAACCCTCGCTCGCTCTTCGTCTCCTCCTCCCCTTCTTCCCCCCCAGGCTCGCCCTCTCTCTCTCTCTCTCTCTCGCTCGCGCGTACGAGGTTAAGTTCAGCGTAAATCTCCGAACGTGCTTTTAACATTTATGCGGTCTCCAATCGGCATGACAAACGTGTACCTGAATATATATTTCATTCCTCCCCCACGTACGTACGCTACTACTGCTACTACTGCTACTACTACTACTACTACTACTACTACTACTACTACTACTACTACTACTACTACTACTACTACTACTACTACTACTACTACTA
>JAPYYT010001014.1:0-33057 GCA_030522565.1 Ceratosolen corneri
CCACCCCCCTCCCCTCCCTCCACCCACTTCTCCCGCTCTCCTCTTCTCTTCTTTGCTTGCTGCCATTACGTCTCTCTCTCTCTAACTCAACGCCCGCATGCTTGGAGCGAAAATCGCGCCACTCTGTCCTTCTGCGAGTTTCGGATATATACATACATATATGTATATACGTATGTATGTATAAGGGTCGTGGCGCGGCCCGAGGGGAGGAGCAGAGAAACGAGGAATTCGTGGATGTTGTATCAACACTCTGACTGGATTTTCGGCTGTACGTATAGTATATATGCGCGAGATTCTTCTTCCAGCCAAGATAATGCATAATTTATAATCAGGCCGCCGATCCGTTGGCAAGTCGAGAGAGATTCGCGTGCGTTCTCCTCCATTCTCGAGAGCGAGCGAGAGAGAGAGAGCGAGAGCGAGGGGCAGAGCCATCAACCCCTCATTAGCATTCGATGATGGCTGCCTCGGCCTGCAGCCTTAGTATTATTATATCCCATTCCACCAGGCGCTACCGAAACACACACACACCCCAGATGTACCTGCCGCCCTGCCTTCCTTCCCTTTTCCCTTTCACTCCCAGAGCGCGTTCGCCTTTTTTCTCTCTCCCTCCTCCCCCTCCGCTCCTCGTCGTCGTCGCCGCCACCATTCCAATCGCATTGTCGGCGCTCGTCGTCTGGCTCCGCTGGCCCCGCCAAAAATTTCCTACGGAGGCGAGGGGCGAGGAGACAAAGGCGAGGAGGAGGAGGAGGAGGCGGCTTAGTTATTGATACACGAGCGAATCTAGCGCTGCCCGCGCGGGTGAAATTAATTTGTAGCTTACCGTGGGGACATTTATAGCCGAGTATTTACGTCCGTCATGAATATGAAGACGCAATTGAATCGTCGGTCACGTTATTGTCGTTATTTGTATTGTTACTATTATTTGCAGTCGGTTAACGGCTATTGGGCGTCGAATTGCACGATTACGTTGCGCGACCACGCAAGCACAAAGAGAAAAATGCAATATTTGTTTGGGCAATGAATTTAATTGTTTGTAAAATTATGGGGACATGCTCGTGGCTTTTGATCGGCTGCTGATGATTCTTTTAGTTGTGAAAGCTTATTAAAAGTAACGTTAAGTGATCGTCGTGGCCGCTCAATGGTGGTAACATTAATTCATAGGCAGGAAAGCATTACTTTGCTTCATCATAATGTAATAAATCCAATCATTAATAAGTGAATTAATTCGGATTTTTCTTCTTCGGTTTGCTTTTTTTTCTGTTTTTGTTTTTGTTCCTTTTGTTTTTTTATAGTCACGAGTCGTAAATTAATTTTGTTTATTGTTTTTTGCTCCTCCTCGGCGATTATATTTCTCAATGAGACGTGCATTATTAAAAATACTTGATTCCAAGCAAATGAAATTATTTACAAGATTTATCGGGTTTATTTTTAATAAGAGCCACAAATCCGCGCGTCAATGTTAATTTTAAACATTGTATGGATTTTTATTGCCTTATTATTGGGGATCAAAGGGAACGTGTAAAATCAATCTTCAGTGAACTTGTGTTCTTGTGAGAGTCTTGATATTTATGAAAACAAAAAAAAAACAAAGCAAAAAAAATTCGCGCCGTGTTTCGTCATTGGCCGTGTGTGCCAGCATTGAAAAAAAAAAAAAAGACTTCAATTAAGATTAGGAGACGGATGTCGAAAAGAATTATAATTATTCGCGTAGTAATGTTTCTTGCCATAATCGCCCATTGCCGCCTGAAAAGCTCAAAATCTCGAATCACATTATCCATCCAGGCCAAACTCAAATAATTAGAAAATCCATAAATAACACTAGTAATAATAATAGCGATGGCCAAGGTCAATTGAGAGAGAGAGAGAGAGAGAGTAATCGTAATGAGAGTCGGTGTGAGAAGCCCTTGAGAAATGTGGATGCTTAGTTGTCGCTGGCATCGTAATTTCATCGGAGTATCATTAAGAGCTTTTGACGCTCTCTCCCCCAGCGCAATATCTTTACAGACTTTATTGACTTTAGAGACTTTAATTTAGTCTCAAAGTTGCAATTGTTTAAAAACTGCGTGTACAATATCTTTGGCTCGGTGCGCCCGAGCGCCGTCCAATCGGCTGATAATTTAACCAACAGCGACGAAATGTCAAGGTCGGGCCGTCTGACGAAAGAGCCCAAGCCAAAGTGGGGGAGGAGGTGGGAGGGGGAGGACCCAAGAAGCACTAGGGAGTGCGACGGCGGTGGATCGGCGGAAGCGAATCACCTGCGGCAATTGGCGCGATGGGGCAACGAATCTGGCCGCGGATCGACACGATATTTATTATGGCAATTCGTGGAATCGCTTGAAAGGACACCCACCGGATTTATCGAACTGTCGTTTACATCACAATCCAAGCGTCGCTCGCCTCGGCTCGTAATGTATCGGAGGCATTATGTGCTCTCTCGAATAAAGTGCGGCCTAATCGCCTCAACGGCTTCTCCTCGTTTATCTCTCTCGACTCGTTGCAATATATACTACAGGGCTGAGGCAAAGTGTCGGGTGACCTATAAGAATATCTTCCTCCCACCGGCTACATCTCGTAACCACCGTGCGCTTCCACTGCCACTTGCATTACTAAAATTAAAGCCACGCGGGATTCAGCTTTTTAACCTTCTTATTCTAACGCGGCGGTGGAATGCGCCAAGCAGCAATAGGACTTTCATTGGAATTGTTAATTTATTGGGCGATGGTTATTGATCTCGCATCGATTGGGCCGGGACCGTGAATTAAAAGGACCTCGAGAGGTTAGGAATAAGGATAAATTGAATTGACGCTCGGCAAACATCGAGTGGGAGCTCATTTGCAAGATGGAAACAGTTATCGTACGTTGCCAGCGAGCTTCATAAAGCAAACGGCTCGATATATCGGCCGGCAAATATTCATCCAGATTCTTAAGACGTAAATTGGCAGCTTTAACACTCGTGCCCACCAAGAGGCGCGATTATTTATTTAATATTGGTCGCCAGGCACCCCCCGGCGCTTCCAATCTGCGAGACTGCCACTCGCTCCGTGGCATCTACATCAATGTGCCCATTAATAATTGGCCGATGAATATTAATGGAGAGGAGGGAATATTAGGCCCGAGCGTAATGTCGCCGAGACGATTGGGAGTTCGGGGGGGGGGGGGGAAGAGGGATAATAAAGGCCGGAAGAAGCGGGCAAGTTGGGGGAGGCGGGGCGGTGGCGTTGGCCGCGCGGGAGCAGGTCAGAATCGCGTTGTCACCGAGATTATTGAAACTGCAGTTTTATGGGCCTTAAAAGCAGTTTAATTGTCAGTATATAAGTGTTTATGTGCCTAGCGAGAGCAATGTCTCATGGCCGCCGTAGCGCCCCCTGCCGTCGCCCCAAATGCTCATTTTATGGTCACACGGTGTGGCCGCGGCGGTTGACGCGAGGAACTTGTGTGTCGCGTGCCAAAATCTATCCTGTCGCCTCTGCTTCCTCTCACGAGAGTCTCAATGCCGAGCTGCCGAACTGCTGCCAATCGCCGATAATAATCGAGAGGAGGCACCTCACTCATTAATAAGGCCTTCTCACTTTTCTCCTTTGCATCCTAATGCCCCCCCTCCCGTATAGACCTATGTGTGCCTCTGATGATTTGCAAGGCCAACAGCATCGTTTAATACTCCATAAAATATTCATGAATTGTAAAAGAGAGAGAGAGAAGAAAAAAAAATCAAACATAGTTATTGTGAATTAAATTACCAACTACTACTACTACTACTACTACAGATGTTTCAATTTTAAATAGCGCTTGATAATATTTTATTGGTTTAGAGGACGTGTGTGTGTGTTTTTTTTTATTTAATTCATACTTAAATTGAAGCTTATTGCAAATAAATCACTTTTTTTGTTGTCGTTGTTGCATTTGCGTGTTCCTTTGATGTTACGTTTAAGGCTGCGACTAGCGTGACGGCAAATCGCATAATAAATGAAATGTATACTAGCCTTAATATTCTAATAATTAACAAAATGCTAATACAACACAATAATAAATGCACATAAAAAGTAAGCATAAATTTGTGGATTGTAGCTTTTAAAATGAAATCTTGCACGTCACATATTAAGCTTAAGCCCCGAGACTCCCCGCATCTTATCTGTTTGATTTTCTTTTGGTGACTTTGAGCCAGTCGGTATCCATCTAAAATCTCGACCGAATGGCTTTCAAACATCCGGACGAGAAAAATTTTACAACCCGCTCACCCTCGGTCACACTTTCTTTTTTTTTCTCTTCTTCTTTTTTCTCCTTTACTTTGAACGCTCTCTTATATGCGCGCGCGCGGGCGCGCACACACACACACTTCGAATTTCACTTTCCCCTTTTCGCTGGCCCGATGCATTTTCTTTTCTTTTTCTTTTTTCCTTTTCTCCTCTTTTCTCTCCCTCCCTCTCTCACTCACTCTTATTGTTTTTCTTTTTTTTCCATTTTCTTTTCTATTCTTTTGCTTTTTTTTTTGGCAACAACGTGGAGAGTTAGTTGGAAACTTTCTCTCAATATTCTTGCGTACCCTTTTGTATTATTGCGTGCGTGCTAAGTTCGTTGGGCTTTCTGTAATGAAAAGTACCTGCGCGTTGAAAATAAAAAGGAAGAGAAAAAAAAAAAGTCGAAGGAGGACCCGTCGAGGAAAAGTTGTTTTATGAAGAGAAAGCAAAGGCTTCTTATAATATTTTCCCTTGGCCATTATGCCTTTCCGGAAAATTTTGTCGTTTTCTCAATTGTCGTCACACAGATGTCTATCGACTTTCTCGAAGAATTTAGGCAGTCCCATGTGTTAAATCAATTTTGTATGTATTCGTGCCGCCAGCTTAGCGCGATGGATATGCGCATGGCATGTATTATCAAGCATATATACGCTAATTAAAAGCGTAAGAGTAATTTTTTTAATAGTTTCTTCATTCCCAAGTAATATTTCAGTCTTCGTATAATGTATTACATTTTCTTCCCAAGCGCCTTTCATCCCATCCTCTCTTATATAACTAATTGAGCAAGCTCACGCGCACACTAAAAACGTAGAAATATCGGCTCAAGTGCGCTTAATAATAATAAGTATTTTTCGGATGTAATTATTGCAACGTCGCAGAGCATAGTATGGGAGTAGAAAAAAAAAATGGCCACAAAATTCGTGCGAAATACATTATTTATATCGCGACGAGTAGCTTTTCTCTCAACTAAACACCCAATTGTCTCTCTCTCAGTTGATACTGCGATTACCAATGAAAGCATAGCTGCTGCGCAAAGGTAAAGTTAAAAAAGGAAGAAAGGAAGGAAGGGAGGAAAGATGGTGGTGGGGGGCGGGAGGGTGAAATAGTTGTAAGCTAATATAACACGACATAGCCATTAAACTGATTGCATCGTATTATAATAATGACTGTCGTAATCACAGCAGAGTGTCTATTCGTAACATAAACGTTCTTGCGCATTGGGCATCGGGAGATGCTGAAGCTAACAAGTATATCTCTACGACTTCCTATACGGTTTCAGTGCCAGTTTCCTGGCAATTCACCTTCGGCCATTCCGGCGCAGCCTTTATTTTTTTGTCTTCCCGCAAGCCCCGAAAATAAAAAAATATATATTTCCCATAAGACGATTGGGTAAACGCCTATTACGGAGCGAGAGCGCGCGCGCGCACAGCAATGGCCGGATTTTAAAGTCGGGGAGAGAGAGAGAGAGAGATAGCGCCTCTGAAGCAAAAATATGACGAAAGTAAACGTTAGAGGAGAGCACGTGCACGCACACACAGAGACGCGCATGCACTGCCACTCGGCAATTACATCTCCCTCCTCCCGCCAACTTCAACCACCACCCCTCCCCACTAACCGGCCAATCGCCTCTCCGCAACCCCCGACGCTGCCCCGGCAATTTGCCGTAATTATTCCGTCGGCATTATCTGCCGAGGCAAAAGCCGGCGTCGATCGAGCGAAAACCTGATGTATGTACGTTGCGTATGTGCGTGCTGGGCATGTAAAAGCGTACGTCTTGTGTGCAAAGTTACTGCCGTGACTGGTCGTGGACGACGTCATGCCGGGTAATGCCTCTTACGGCCTCTAGCAGTGCAATTTTTCTTTCTAATAGCGATTACGACAATTTTACATGGCGTCGCCTTCACTGTCAATCTTCTCTTCCCACATTCGATACTTTACGCACGCGAAGAGCCGCACCACCACCACCACCACCACCACCATCACCACCACCACCAACGTCCTCCTCCTTTCCAATTTGTGCTCCTCCCTTTGGCCATTTTAACAATTTCTCGCCAGGTTTATTAGTACTTTTACGCGCATACGTGTGTTTCTCAGTGTCCCGAGTAGTCATATATATATCGAGTATCGGGAATTAAATACGTGGCGCATAAAAGTACTATATTGGCTTAGTTCTATCTATCTATATCGAGTGGATGGCTGGCCCGAGTCCTTCGAGCCCCAACTCAATATTATTATGAGAGCCTAACCTGTATTTTGTGGATTCTTGGTGTCAGGCTAAACGTTATTTATGCAAATAAAGCATCGTTATTCCAATTCTCTTTATTTCGTGCCACGATCTGCCGAGCGAGGCGAGGCGCGTCAAGAGACGAGGAATGCACATTTAATATCAAGGAAATGATGACTTAATGTAAAATTATGCCTCGCGGGGAAAAAAGTTTTTATTACTGTGCATTAAAGTGCAGGCGCCTTTGCCAATAATTTCATATTTTTCTGGAAAATTTCGATTCCCACTATCTACATTAAGGGCATCATTTCCCTCCAGCGAGAAGCAGCTTATTGATGGGCACTCGTTTTATGAAATATGCTATCTCGGGCTGTGTGGCTCCGTCGTTAAGATTGCGTATCGAGCATCGCGAGCTGATAAATCAATGAGATATCGATGCTGCTCTGCTCTGCTCTTGTTTCATATGGGCGAAAATCAAGGAACGACGAAGCCTGTGCTGGCGCAACTCTCGACGGCTCACCCATTCGCCGCGACATGTAACGTAAGCTGTAAAAGCCGCCTCGACAATTCCCGCGCCGAAAGCCAATAGAAACCGAGCCTTCTATACCTCGTATTTACATTTCTAAACTTATTGAGTTGTGCGTCGTGCCGCTGCTCGGCAGTGATAAGGCGAGCAGCGATCGGTGGCTCGTCTAAAAGGAGAGAGAGAGAGAGAGAGCCAGTCTCATAATTCAGCTCGTCTCGCTTATCGTAATGAAAAAACAAGTGCCGTTAAAAATTAATAAAACATGCGTATAATAGGGGAGTTAGAAGAGAGCGGCACGCTCTCTGAAATATAAAGCGCATATTTTTTTTCTCAAACTTACTCGAGACTCCCTTATCTCCTTGGAGTGGGCGAGGCGACGTTGACGAGTTTCGAAGACGGCGCAGCGGATGTATGGTATTGGTGGGGGGGAGGGGTACGGCACTTTTAAAAAAGATTACAGATAAATTCTCTCAATAGACTGTTGGATGTCTTTAAGAATCACCGAACACGCCTTTACAAACTCCGCGCGCGCGCGCGCCCCTCCTCACGTCGAATAAAAATATATTATAATCGCGCTGTAGTTTAATTAACTGTTTTGCGCCAAAAGTGTGGCCTTTTTAATAATCTATTTTGTTTATCGCTTCGGAGAGAGAGAGAGAGTGGGTATTTCACAAATAGGAGCTTCCATTATACAACGATAATGCTTGAATTTTCGCTTGAATTTATCAAAGCTTCGTTTCACTACTTGTCGAATAAATTCTCGTATCGAGTAGAATGAAATTTATTGCCCTGTCCAGCTCCAACAGTGTTTACTTAATTAAAATCTAAAACAATCGGGCGATTAAATTCTTTGTTCGTACATCCAAGACTCGGCAGTAATTTTTTATTTAAGCTAAATATATACAATTGGCATATTGACAGACAATTAAATGCCATTAACGTGACTGTGACTCTCTTTGGGCGTCAGTGCAAAAATTTCGTAAAATAATCTGTCTCAAAGACCATCATCGTCTATCCATTCCCGTGTATATTCCGTGCGTGTGTGTGTGTGTATATGCATGTACATTGTGCTGCCAGCTGCCATTTTAAGCGCAGCACTGAAGTGCAGTCGTAGGCGAAAAATAAAAAGCGTCGGTGCTGGGCAGCGAGAGAAGAAGCTTTGGAAAATCGTAAAAATCTCGGGAAATTCGCCATTGTGCGGATCTCCTCGACAGAGGTGTGCACGCGCGTGGCTTCGCCCTCGCTCTCGGGAACACGAATCCTCGACAAAGGGCGCCACTAAAGCGGCTCCGCAGCTCTTGTAAAGCTTATTTAGCGCGCCATTCGCTTAAACAATCCTCATTGCCGGAAATCGAATACTCGCTCCTCCGCACGCCCGTCTCTCCCTCCCGCCCACGGCCCTCGACCACCCGGCGCGTCCTCCCTCGGCCGCTCCCCCCACCCGCCCAGCCTCACTCCCACTCCCACTCCACTGCTCTGGATTAGTTCAAAAAGCATCGGCGATTGGGGACGGGCCGTTGCTACGGCATTACGCAACATCTCCGCCGTCTATATAGTTATAGTCGCATTCTCGAACACGGGCAGCGCGAGTTCACCGGGAGCACGGGGGGGCGGGGGGGTGGTTGGATGACGGTGGGTGCGCCTGTGCTTCGGCAGGCTCGTGGTATTGGTGCAACGAGGCGCCACCGACGGGCAAAACGAGCCCCCAGGCGAGCACTATCGTAACAAACGCGCCCGTTTGCATAACACAACGACGAGCAATTCGGGCAGGTTTGACGGTGCGCGATATAGAGGGGTTTGGGGGCCAGGGCGGGGATGGGGGGGCGGAAGGGAGGCCGCCGCCGCCGCGAGACTCTCGAGGAAGATAGCAAGGGCGGCGAGGGAGGAGGATTCACGTAGAATAATGGGTGTGTAGAGGTTAGATCGACACGGTTAGATTGAAGTTTATTGTTGTCGCCGGTGGGGCATAGTCCCGAATGTATGGCCGGCAAATTATGGGAAATTATAAAGCTGCGAATTATCCGCAATGATGGCTACGAGGTGTTCGATAAGGAACTGGAGACTATCCTGGCTTTTTAAAATACGAGATTGCGTGCTGTTGGGAATGTGGTGTGTAGTGGCCGGGGTATTGGTTGTAGCTGCGAGGAGTTGTAGTGCGCGGCACTAGGAGCACTAAAGGAGCACTAAAGGAGCGGAATTGTTGCTGATATTTGCGCTTAATTACTGGATTTGCTAGTATGCGTGTGCTTGCCGTGGGGGGGGGGATGGCAATGATTATTAATAATCAATAAGAGAGTTTCAAAGGCTTTACAATGGGCGCGGCGGAGATTCCGCGCGGCTCGCTTGATGCTGAGCTCGTGCGTGTCGATTGGTTTGCGTGTGTTGGAAGTACATTTACGGCAGTGATTAGGTAATTGCGGTACTTTCGTGCCGATGGAATTGGCCTCGTGTAATTAATCTAAACAATGGGACTCGATTGAATAATAATACTTTGTAGTCGTCGGCAGCGTTAGCCTCGCTGAAAAATTTATACGCGATAGCTCATCAATGTCACGCACTTATTGAATAGAAAATCTTTTACAATTTGACATTCATTGCTTTTATTTCCGCTATTTTTTTCCCCCCCAACGCAATAACTTCCAGTTAACCGAATTGATAATTCTCGAAATGTATTTCTAGTTTGAAATTTCACATTTACCAATATTATCTCGTTTTTTCTCTCTTTTTTCTTCGTTTTTTTTTTTTTTTTTTTAGGAATTTCTCCACATCTAACTGTTCTTTAACAATGTTCGGCTTCGCCAAATTGGTCAACATTAAAATCTTCGCAGTTCTATATATATTCCCGTGTAAATAATATAATTGCGCTTAATAATATTACGTACCCACTTATTTGCAAGCATAAAGCTCTTTAGAGATCGTAATTTTATTACAAAATAATTTATAAGCGCCATATTAACGGGAAGAAAAAAAAAGTGTTCCATACAGGTGATACATTTTCTTTACGAGTTTTTCCTCTCAATTATCGTGGGTGATGAATTTAATTATTAGAGTAGTAGTTGCGCTGTAAAAACATTTTATAACAGTTTTGCATTAATGACCGAACAACTGCTTTGCCAAGTGCAATTACTAATTTTTTAAACGTGGGAGAGATCTTCGACCGCTGTTATTTTTCATATTTTCAGAAAGAAAAAACAATCGTTTCCTCGGACAATTACTATTTCACACTAAGACGGTATTAGTAAATACTTTCTTGCGGCAGATCATAAATTCCCGTCTAATCTTGGAACAATTTAATGCAACAACAACAACAACAACAACAACAATCGAATGGCTATATCATGTTTACAATTCTCTATTGCGAAGCACAAATAAAAACGACAATTTTATTGTAATGCTAGCCTACCTCACATATAGAATATAGTTCCAAGTTTGTTGTATCTATCGTTGGATTTTTCAATTGATAGCGAATTGTATCACGTGACGGCGTAATTACGTTTCACTCTTTAACCGTACATAAAATGTATATACGTATATATGTATATGTATATGTATATATGTATTTATAATTGGAGAGGCGCTGGGTTTGCTCGTCTGCATTGGCGACAATAAATAATAGTCGCTAGATTTTTCAGTCAGTTGAAACAATGACTTGGCGTAATTGGCGGTCGTGCTTCCGAGTGGGGAAGTTCGATAATCGAGGAGTGCCCGTGTGGTGCAATCGTCGTCTATATCGTTCGCTCCTCCATTGTTGGCAAATCAATCGACATCCGTGACGGCTGAGCGATTGACTCTGGCTGTTGTTGTTAAACAGAATGGCAACTCTCGTTCGCGGCGTTGTACCAACCAGATTGCTGCCGCATTTGTTTGATTTTAAAAAATCCTGCTTTCTTTTATCGTTATTATTATTATTGTTGCTATTGTTGTTGTTATTGTTGTTGTTAATTAGTTTGGTGGCGCTCTACGAGATCGACGCAGTTGACAGAATGAGTTTGGTTGTTGGGATGACGAGAGCTACCATCCAAGGAGATTCAGCCACATTTCAAATTGGTGGCGTTGTAAGCTACGTGATACCGAATTTATCGTCTCGTTACAATAAACAGTGCCCATCGACCAAGAGTTCTATGGCTTTTCGTGCGCTCTCTCTCTCTCTCTCCTCTCTAGCTGATTTTCCAGAATGGCACAAGAATTTTATCACTGCAGGATAGTGGTGGTGCGAGTCTTACATTGTCACTTGCGAGTTCCGCCCGCATACGCGAAACTTTTCAAAATAATTTCCGCGACGCACATTCCGGGACGATAGAGCTCGCATTTCAAAAATATTGACTTCCCCAAAATTTTCACATTCCACAAAACAGCGAGATGAACCCCGGTGCTCCACATCGAGAGCCACTTCCAATCTGGCCCTCAGCCAGTCCCAAGAAATGCCGTTTACTGTGAATTGGATTGCAACAGTGTTGTTTTCGCGCCGTGTGCTGTCGCGCGCGTGAGCAATGTTTTTGCGCGGGCTCGACTGTAGATCATAACGTCGTCGAGCATATTATTTCGTCGGGCATAAATGGCACGCGTGAAACTGTCACCAATGATTCTAGAAAATTAGTTTATTATAATTAGAAACTGAAATCCTCGTATTTTTTTTTCCCCAATTGGCTCCTCTTCACAATTTACTGCTCCGTGTGTTACGGCAATACTTATTAATATTGAAGTGGCTGAGTAGCAAGTTAGTCAATCTTATCTACTGGCTGTCGCTGCATCTTCTTTAAAACGATTGCTATACCCAGCCATCGCTGTATTAGTGCTGATGAATGAATATTGGCTCTCGTTGCCGTTAATCTTTTAATGAATACGGCAATAATTGCCCACGTATACACACACGCATACATATATGCAACTATTGCTCAAATTATTTATGGCCCGGGACGTGTGTGTGTACGCGATTCGTTGGCTATGACTTTTGATAAACAAGGTTTTTTATTCAACTCTTGGTGTTTCTCTCTTGGAATGTCGAAGCTTTGATAAGTGTTTCCTAGCTGTTCGTTTGTATTGGTGTGAGGCGAAGCTTACGTCCAGCGGTTTCAGCGGTTCGGTAATTGACTCCTAGCAGAGCACTTAATTGCAGTGAGTGGCTCACTACCACTCGAGACATATTATTTCTTTATTCTTCAATGTTGGGCTACGGATCGCGAGACTTTTTTTCCCCTCCGTAACTTCAACTTGGAGTGGCGATCTTCTGGACGGCTACGGCCGATGCAGGCAACGGGAAAATCTTGGGAGCCTCCATTTCTTGAAATGCGAATAAATGTTATTCGAATGCTCGGCGTGAGCGTCGCCCACCGAGGTTCGTTTATAGCTTATAGCGTGCCACTTTGTCGCACTCGTGTCCTCTTCTTTGCCAGTACTGGCATTCCAACTCCATTTATTGTATTGTGTTATTTAAAAGG
Source organism: Ceratosolen corneri (assembly GCA_030522565.1). Taxonomy (NCBI): domain Eukaryota; kingdom Metazoa; phylum Arthropoda; class Insecta; order Hymenoptera; family Agaonidae; genus Ceratosolen; species Ceratosolen corneri. The sequence goes on from JAPYYT010001014.1 coordinate 12,424, forward strand.
GAAATTCTCATAGCCATGACCGGCTACTTCCATTATCGCTCTTTCTCTTGTTTCATTACGTAGATTAAATGGCCGTTTTGGCCAAGATATACCAATGATTACTGCTAGTCCTCGCTCATTTAACTTTATTAAACTATTCCTGTGCACGCTGCATATCTCTCTCTCCCTCTCTCTCTCTCTCTCTCTCTCTCCCTCTCTCTCTCAGTCCTGGCAAATGGATACTTGTAACTTGTAACTTGCAGTCGCAATTCTCGGAAAGCATTTTCTTCCTGTTTTTTGCAAAGTCGCCGGCAATTCAACGCCAACCCGTCCTCTTGCGCCTAAAGAGTTGACGAGTAACGAGCGATTTTATTATTAAAGATTGCTCAATGCTATCTCGGAACTTGGGCAGCAACATCATTCGCAATCCGATCTCTCAACTCGGCTTTCTACATCTGACCCAGACCCATTCCCACGGATTTCTGCGCATTTATCCTTATCTCCGCGCACTTCTTATACACTTACTCTTTCCCCCCACCCCCCACCCGCCCCCTTCAATTAAAGTTTACATCAGCTGGCAGGTATAACGGTACGCGCCTTTTTCACCTTCCCTCCCAATCCCTACAGCGCCCATCTATTCAACTCGCTTTAACATTGTACACGGGCATCGCAATTAATCGACTGTAATTATAATCTGAAATTAGCATAAGGAGCGTTAAGGATAGTAGTAGTGGCGGCATTGACGGAAGAGCGTTGAACGTGGATGTCAAGATAAGTGTATCCGAGGTGTAATCATTGGTCGTATCCATCAGAAACAGGATTATAACGCGGGGCAGCTCACGTGAAAACTCCCAAGAATTTCCCGACGAACTTTACACATCTCGAAGACGCGAGTCGCATTCGCGTCCGTAGGATATTCCCGTCGGCTCCACGCCTCTTGGCCCACCATAATCCCAAGATCTTCCCAAGGGATCCTCGCCATAATGTTTATACAGAGGCTAGAGATCCGGCCAATATCGAATGCTGCTGCTGCTGGCCTTTTTCATCTCGCTCCCTCGCAATTGCTTGCGCTCCAAAGCTCTCTCTCTCACGCGCTCTTTCCACCCCACCGCGCCCCTCACTCCCCACTAGGCGTCGCTCTCTCTCTCTCCCTCTCATGGATTACAACGCTACGTCGAGAACTTCCTCGTCTCCTCGTCATACAACCATCCACCAACTAAATATTTCTTGAGATGCGTTGCATCGCTAAACTCTACTTTCTTACAAGTCTCATCCATCGGACACAACTGGACGTGGTGCCCCTTCCCTTAACTCGTGCTTAGGTTAATCGTTGAAAGGAGCGGTGGAAAAGGAAACGTCTGTCACGGAGTTATCGATTTACGTACCTTAAGGGGGCATAAACTGCTTATACATCTCTTTACTTCCATTGCTTCAATCTTATTCGATTCGCTTGCATAAGAAATGCCACGCGTAGTGTCAAGTGCGCGAAATAAAAAATTTGCCCTCGCCTCTCCTCTACGCATGGCAGGCATTTTGCGTGCATTTGTACGGTCGAGGCATAGGAGCGGGCGGCGTTCGAAAATTTCTCACGTGTTTGCGCGCTCAAGTACTTGGCCAAGTGCTTGGATACTTGGTGCAAATGCGCGCGAACGCGCTTTAGTTGTGGCCGTGTGAGTAAGGTCTCTCTCTCCCAATGCGAGTCGTCGAGATCGCAATGTAGAGCTGCTGAAACGGAGAAGGAAGCATGCGGCAGAGAGCGGGCCGAGGGAGTGGGGGCAGCTAGGCGTTAGGGAGGGGGAGAGCGAGCAGGTTAAATAGAGGGTGGGATCGTTACCAGCGCCAATACAAGAGCCGCGCATGCGCCACAAGTCCCCCTTTGTCCGCGTGCTCGTAGCAGCAGGCAAGTAATGTTGATTACTCTCTCTCTCTCTCACTCTCTTTCTCCCACCCTTGCTCCCTCTCGCGCTCTCCCTTCCTCGCTCTCTCTCTCTCTCTCTCTCTCTCTCACTCTGGCCCCCCTTCTCCCACTCTTTCATCGCCCTCTCTTTATCTCCCACCCTTCCCATTGTACTTCTTCCTACTCGCTCTCTCTCTCTCTAGCGCGCGCTCGCTCTATATTTCTCTCTTTGTCGCTGTCTCTCTTCATCTTTTATCAAGGTATTCCCTACAATGAGTCATTTAAAAAGAGATGAGTCTAATCGATAGAAAATCAGAATAAAATAATGACAAGTGTAAAGGGCTGTTGGACAATGTTTATCATTGCAATATGCAAAAAAACGAAAACTTTTATATCGATTAAAATGTATTTTATAGTAATTACATAGTGTAGTATGGTATAGTAGTATATATCTATAGTAGTTATAGTTGTTAAATAGTTAAAATATTTGATCATTTTCACAAAAATATTTGTGGCTTATAGATTTCGGGTAATGCTTGAAAGTAATTATTGTCTGCGAATTTATTAGAAAAAGTATATATAAAAGTATATAATGTTTTTAACACATGAGGCTATTTAAAATGGCAGATATGGAAGAAAGCAGAATCTCAGTATTATTTACTTAAAATATCACGATATGGAATTATTCAAACTCGCCATGAGAAAGCTCATACGTTAATCTGCATTAGAACGTAATTCTCAATGTGAAAAATTTAAATAAAAAAATTTCGAACTCCGATAGTCACGCATGAAGATGAAACTTTGTATACACAATATTTTGGCCTTTTTGAAAATTTATGCAAGATACACTGAATTTATATATGAATTTTAATAAGTCTTGACTTTTCTGTGATTGAAAACTTACGCAGCACGCACTTTGGTTGAGATGAGAGGTCAGCAGCTTTCATCTATTCCAAGTAAAAATGTTATAAATTTAAATTATTAAAATAACTCTTGTGGCTTATTGAATCGAATGCTGAAGTATTTATCGAAAAAGTGGTGATTATATTTCGTCATCCGATTAACGCGATAACTTATAATCCCATTTCCATAAATAAAAAGTTAACTCGTTACATTATTATAAAAACATTTGAACGAATATATATATATATATATTTATAATTAAAATAATTTTCTTTTAATTATTTAAATTTCGAAACTTAAAAGATTTGCAATTTTCCTATGCTCGCAAAGTTTTAAAATGACAAATAAATACGTTAAACCTAAAAAATGTCAAGTTCTTATTTCAATTTCGATGACATATTAATTACTATTAATTTTTCTTTTAACACAAAAATAAAACAATTCTTATTAGACAAATGGAATATAAATAATTGTTCGCTCTATAAAATATTACAATCATTAAAATTAAGAATTAAAAACTATGTGTTACTTAGTCTCTCGTAGTACTAAACCGGCGTTATATCTATGATCCATGAAAATTTTAATAAAAAACTGTTTACTATAAGACTTAAAAGCACTCTAACGATTATATTTTCGACAGATGTATAAAAACGAGCTAAAAAAGAGATAGAAGAAACATCATAAAAGTAAAAACTTGGAGTGCGATAGCAAATAGAGATCAGTGTTACGCACGAGAAGGCTGCTAAGAGAGTGAAAGAGAGAAAGAAGAGTTCATAGAAGTTCTTCCGACCTATTGCTTTTATTATATATATATATATATACGTATGTATATATATATATATATGTATTTATATGTGTATATATATTTTTGTGTGCGCGTGCGTGTGTGTACACTGCAAACGCGGAGTGTACGTCTCTATGCACCGTTTCTCCTATATACGACTTCAGCGCACTTCACATCTCTTTATTTTCTTCCTTTTTCTCTCTCCGGAGCTGATATTTTCGAGCTTTTCTAGAGGCTTCGTTGCTCTTGGGCGACGGACGGCAACACCGGATGCCGAAGTAGATGCAGTACATAGTTATGGATCGTTGCATCGTCGACAGCGGACCGTAATATGACACTAGTATACCCCCCCCCAAACCACCACCACCACTACCAACCCACCCCACCCTACCCCCCACCTCCACCCCATCCACCATCGCCGGCCCCACGCTCGAAACACTCTTGGGCCAATCGAATGACAATTCGCCGTTTTCTTATATTCTTATGCGCCCACTTATATGACTTCCACATTGTCCTTTTGTATTTATCTCGCTCGTACTACCTCCGTTGTTCCAGCTCACGAGCCGCTCAGCCATGCCGTCCCCCACGTCCCCGTACCTTTTCCACCTCTTGTAGTGATACGATTCAATGACGCTGAAAATTTATCTATCAAATTGCCATCGCGAAAGGCAGACGGCCGTATACGTGCATTTATACCCCCCCCCCTGACTTCTTTTACCAATGACTCCTTTTAACTTTATTCGCAGGGACTTAATGTTACAAGCGAGAAGGAGCTTGCGTTTTCTTCCTTTTTTTCGGTCCTTCGATCTACCTGCCGAAAATGTTTCCCAAAGGCAAATAAACAGAAACAATGTCGCACTTTACGAGTGGCTGCGATTTATCGTTGATTAAATTGGAAGTTGAAAGAGAAACGTCGAGGCCATCAGCACCGATTATTGCCGTTATTATTAATAAATAAGTACTAATGTTCGGATCCTCTTACGTGAATCCCGCGTATTTTCGTGAAAATGTCCCCTCTATTTTCCCGTTAATTAATCATCGTGTACAATAAACGCTTTCCCCTCCTCTTTCACAGAGCTGAGGTTTTCGACTTAATTTATCTTAACTTGCTGATCGCAATCCACGCAACGTTTGCCGTTGATCAGATGCAATAAAATAGATAGCGAGATGGGATCTGTTATGGTGGTAATTAATTGCGCAGACGCGAGGCGGGCCGAAGCCATTGGAATATATTCCACGTGGATAATATAATAAATTCTTACCTCATTTCCTTTGAACGTCAAGCTTAAAAATAATCCTATTTGTTACCTTTTCGACGTCTGTGTATATACAACACCTCCGTACGAGTGGACTGGAATGTGCGACTACGACATACTCGTATTAACAATTTGCAAATGCGCAATCACGACGATGACGACGACGACGACGACGACGACGACGACAACTTTGCACCTTTCCTTATCTCTTGGAGCGCGACATGTATATGGAGTCGAGGGGTGCGAATGTTGGGCGAAAAAAACTTTACAATAATCTTTCTATTTGCCGGGACTGCTTATCGCCGCTTTCGGCAATATTTCCAAGCCAATAGATAACTGCGCCGACGACGTTCTCGTGAAATCGTAACGGCTCATCCAATATGTAGCGACTGGGCTCGCTCACGTGTCCCCGCTTCTTCCCGTCAGGTGCGCAATTCCCGTGGCTCAGGGCTATCGAGCCCCGAAATATATATTTGAGCCGAGGGGTGAGAAGAAAAGGCCGCCGAGAAATGGAGATAGACGAAGTGGCGGGGGCTAATAAAAGGAGATGGCGCGAGCGAAAGTTTGAGCGCAGTTCACTCGGGAAAACGCGGGCCGCCATTCATTCTCGTCGCTTTTTCTTCCCAGCAGCCGCCACCTCCTCCTTCTTCCCCCCGCCCTCAAAAGTATCTCGAGAGTGTTTGGGAGGATAGACGAGGGTAAATAAGCCTGGAAAACGAGGATCAACGTGGTGGTGCGTCTGCGGAACTCAGCTCGCTATATAAGGCGGAGTGGGACGACTGGCTAATATCGTAAAGCCGCAACGTGCTCTGATTAAACATTATGTGGCTTCGAGTCTTTCTCACCACCACCATACACTAGGCATTTTTCCTACTTTCGCGCTCTCGTTCGCTCCTCCTTTCATCTCGCCCGACATTTATTCAGCATTATTCGGCCAGCCGAGCCGACAAGTCGTTTGATAAAATAACGGGGCACTCGCCTCTCACCCACATATCGCAGCATTACACGCCGTATTTTATTAATAGATCGGCCACACGATTCCCACCCTCCCCCTCCCCCCCACTATCTGTAAATCAATAGTTTAGAGAGATAAGGTGGCGCGCTGCTTTAATATTAATAGGCGTGAGAGTGAGGCAGCAACATATCGTTCACCAATAAAACTGGCAGCGGCATTAAATTAAAACCGAAAAGACAAAGCGAAGAAACAAAGGAGAAGACGGAGGAGGAGAAAAGAGAGATAACGAAACGAAGAGAAAAGAAGGAGGAAAGTAACGGCACAGACGTATTATGCTTATTTAGGAGGAGGAGGAGGAGGAGGAAGGTAAAGCCGAGAAGACGGACAATTTTATCATTTGAAGAATTCTCAAATCATAATATAATACCTGAACATCGGCCTCCCGCCTCAACTTCATAAAGCATTCATAATTAAAGGGAGTTGTTTAATACGGAAGATTATATAATTATTAGACTTACTCTAAAATCCAATTATAGTTTCTAACACAAAATTGCCGAAATAACCATATTAAGAATCGGCAAACTTTCTTTCTCACAGACACATTATGCTGATATTATCGACCATGTTCAGAATTGTGCGCATGGAGAACGAGTTTGTTACCTCTCTCTCTCTCACTCTCTCACTCTGTCCGTCTCTCAACCTTCGTCACATTAATTTTAATAAAAGCTCGTTCGCGCTCGATTACTTTTTAATAAGAGAGACTCGCACTAGCGAAACCGGCGTAGTAGTTGTAGCAGCCGCACCCCCCCTCTCCACCCACACCCTCAAATCGCCCCATCCACTGTGCACGTGTGCACGGGCAGGTACGCCCGCCCGCGCTCGTGTTGGTACATTTGGGCACACCGATACAGCCTCCGTAATTTCCCTCTCGTTACATTTTTTCTCCTGGCTTCTCGTTTTTTCGGACTCCTCTCTTACTCCCCCTCGTGCCCCCGGCACCACGGGACCTGGCCGCTGCAGCCCGAACATTTATTAGCAAAAAGAAAGAGGGGAAGCATTTGCATGTAACGACGGGGAGGGTGTGCAGAAATATGGCGTGTCGGTGGTAGAGGATGGAGAGAGCGAGCGAGAGGGCGACGGCGAGGGTGGGCGGAAGGCGGGGTGGGGTCGGGGTGGGGGGGGAGGGCGACCGCGCGAGCTGCGCTGGATCGTAATTAGAGCCTTGGGGTTCTGTACGGCACGAGGACGGGCAGCAGCGATACGATGTCGGGAGGGCTCTCGGGGCATCGTACCTTTCGACTATACGAGGGTTCACGCCCTCCCCATGCTCCTCCCCTTTAACGTTCTCGATCCGTCTCTTTCTTTTCTTCTCCCTCTTTCTCGGCCTCGAGTTTGCCCTTCCGCTATTGTTCTCTGTCTGCTGCTAATGCGCGATACAAGCAAATTTCGGGGAGATTTTCCAGGATATTTATTGGGCTCGAGGCTTACCTTCGGCTCCCTATTATCCAAATTGAATAAGAATCGCGCATTTATTCGAGCAGACTCGACTTTTAATCGATCGCTGATGATCCAGTTTTCTTGAAAGGTTGAAGACGCGATTACTTCTCGATGATCAATACGGGGATTCGAAATTACGCCAACTGTGGTGCCACCTTCGGAAAATACAATGATTTTCATATTGTTATCATCACCATGGCAGAGGGCACGGGGAGGGGGAGGGATTACTTGTGTAATTACATTAATTTATTGGGCAGGTTAGGTGACAAAAAGTAAAAAAATCATTCGCTGCTTTTCCTGAAAATATTCTACTGTATTGCAAAAAATTAGCCACATTTGCCAGTTAAGCGGTAATAATATTTCCAATCTCTCTCTCTCACTCTTTGTATGCGACATATACTCCTTCCTACCTACCGCTCGTGCCATCGCTCCTTGTCCGTCTGATTCTCGCTCTATCCATCTTCGCCTTTCTCCACTTCCCTTTCCAATACCTCTAATGCCTTTTTGCTCTTTATATTCGTATTTCTGTTTGCTACATCTCCGCAGAGACTCTTTCTTCCCTTTTCATTCCAGCGTCTGCTCTCTCTCTCTCTCTCTCTCCCTCCCCGGCTTTCTACCGCCCACGCAGAAAACACGAGCGTAAAGAATAATGTCAGGCGAAGGGAGGCGGCGTAATGTTGTCTAAAGCCATTTTAATATGTCATTCCCTTATTTTGGAATTAAAATTTAATCTGAGACGATGGCGTAGCCTGCTCTCGGGCGGCCGCCTTCGGATTACATTTATTTTAGATTTGGCGCGGTGCCCAGTGTTGCCGACGCGGTATCACTGCCTGAGAGTTGGGTCTCTCCCCCTCACCCACCCCACCCCTCTCCCCAACCCCTCACCCCTCACCCCAACCCCCCACCCACCGCCGCCGCCGTCGCCGCCGTCGCCGCCCTCATCGCGGAGACGCGCACGAACTCACAAACAACCCCGTTTTTGCTTTGACACGTCTCTCTGCGCAGAGCGGTCGCGCATATAAAATTCTGAATGGATTCGATCTCGGGGAGAAATATGCCCTCGACGTGACTCCTCCCGACGATTCCTTTGGCAGCCACTTTTACCCTTAAAGAGCCTTCCCCTTGTAGCGTAATTTACGCCCGAAGCGTCAATTTTATATCAGCTCGGGTATTTTACGCCTCGGTATATTGGAATTATTTTTATCCTCGGGAGTCTTTTCTTGGTCGTTCGATTGGGAGGCAAATTGGAATATTGACAAATTGCCGGCCAAGTTGTACTCGTGCCGAGGAGAATGTCAATTAGACAGAAGCCACCAACAGAAGTCCACCAAGTTAAATGTAACTGAAAACTGCTGGCTCTCGAGTATTTTGAATGATTAGTGGTGGTGAGTTGCGTTATTAATGGCCGATCGCGTAATAATTAGAGGAGGAGAGAGAGGCGAGCATCGGGAGAGAGAGTTTCGTTGTAAAGTCTTGGCGTGTTACAATAACGTATTTATAAATGAGCGGATGCTAGTATTCCATTATGTATCGGGCGCTCGGCTAATTAAAATGTACTGAAAGATTAGCTTGAATGTGTGGGATGGGAGCGTCATGTGCGTCAATTGAAGTTGCCGTTTGAATGCGCAAATCCGATACGCTTGAGAGTGAAGAGGCCTGCTGCTCCTTTACGATCTCTTAAGTTCCATTACCTCGAGTACTATCTTCGTCTTTTTTCCCTTTGACTTTTTTCATTGCATGTGATTAATCGAAATATCGCTCTTTGATATCCCGCGGCTGTGGAATATCGATATCTTCGTAGATGTTGCCTAAAAACCTATCAATTCCATTATCTTGGACGCGAAAGTTGGCAGACTAAGTAAGCCTGTTACTACACGCTATACTATGTTTTCTCGATATGCGAAAGATAAATTTAGTTTTTGAAAGATTCGTGAGCGTTGTACTTGAGGGGATATTACGTAAAAATGTGTGTGTGTACCCGGTCGGCGAGACAAACATTAGATATCAGTGGCGTTCAGACACACGTAAGAGCTCATTTTTGCCAACACGCACGCATTCGCCATATTTTGAGCAAATAACTCTACCTAATCGCACATTTTCTTGCGCCCCATAGCTTTTTCCATCATTTTCTCCTTCCCTTCTCTCGTTTCCTTTTTTAGTTTTTTTTTCGGCTCTCTCGAAGAGACTTGATTTTTTAAAGATAAATCACTTTTACTACCAGGAATGCTTGATAATCGTTGTAAAGATTGCTCTAGTTAAAACGAAATTTAAGTATTGTCTCGTACTCGAAGGAGAGCGCTCGGTTACTTCAATTACAGCAGAATACACTCGCGCTGGTCTGAATGTGTTGAGAGCTCCTTAAAAACTCGACGACCTTGCGGCAGTTAATGACTGATCCTCCCTTTAAAAATAAATTTCTCCTCCTCTTTCACTCTCAAAAAAGTCGACAATATATGGCCTCTCGGGCTCACATGCAGCTCTCACTCTTTATCCTGCAGTCGACGCTTTAGGGAAGACTAAAATGGCTTTCGTGTCGTCTCGATATCTCTTCCCTTCAGCTCTCTTTCCCTCTCGCCCACTCCACCCCCTCCACCCCCCGTACCCCGGCGCTACGGCTTCGCCGCACTTCACTTCTCGCGGCGCTGGTATAAATTCTCCTCTCTATCTTCGTCTCGCTCCGCCGGCCTCTACAATTTCGCGAAAGATTAGAGCTTATTGCGAAAAATGACTGCGCGAGAGCATGACAGTTGCTTTGTATGTGAGCTGTGCAAGACCGAACTGACGTGTACTTGCACGTGCACGCGAGAGTGCACGTTAGTGTTGTTTATCCGCTGCCATTGTCGGAGTTACGTATAGGATGGCGCTTGGAGCAAAGCTTTAGAAGAAGAAGGAGCACACACACACATGTAAATGAGGAAATCGAGCCGAGCGCCTGCTATTCGTCATATTGAGCTAATTAGAAAAAGCTTTGGGACCCGGAAGGGCTTGTGCAATTATTATTCTTATTAATCGTATTGAGCCAAAGTTTGCCAGTGTCATTCTATTTTTGTACGCTTGTGCTTGTAAAGATTTGCTCACCGATTTCGAGTCGTGTATTCTAATATTCGTGTTGCCTAAAAGAAAATCTGCTTCCGATTCCATATCTGTCTTTGTTCTATTGGAGCGATTCATTTTTAAATGAAAATTAAATTTTTAATATCAATTTTAGTAAATGACATTTAGTTGTTTAACGAAATTGCGAGTGAAATTGGCCAAGTGCAATGAGCAAAGTAATCATTTTTGTTTAAATAGGTCTCTTACAGTTACTTAATAATAGTTTCTTATTTCATAGTAAAGTCTTGATTTAATATGTTACACCTATGGCATTGATATCATTGATATATTAAAGTATCTTCCCCGTAGGAAATATATATATATATATATATGTATATATATATATATATATATATATATATATATATATATATGTATGTATGTATGTATGTATAAATTGCGTTATACAATATTCAAGTTTTGAGTTGCATACATTGGAATTGTTATGAAAATATATATTAAATTGTTATGGCTTAATGATCGCGCATTAGGCGAGCCTGACAACAAACATTTAAAAAGTCATTTGGCTTTGAACAGTTTTTTTTAAAGATAAGTCGAAGTACTGTCCATAACCGAAAATAATGCACTCAAAATGTGTATGGAATTTTGAAGCGTAATTTGAGCATAAAAATTTTAGCACACACATGTTTCATCTCAATTTCGAACATAAAACGAGCGTTTAAGACTAAAATTACGTTCAACCCAATACATATGGTGAATCGCGTCCATATGTTTCTGAATTCTCGACTTGCTTTACCATCGCAAAACTGTGGTGCGCGTCGTTTATAAAACTTGAAAAATTCGAAGTTAAGTTGCGCTGATAAAGTGAAAATTGCATGCCTACATATATTATATACATATAATCACATATATTTGCACGCGATGATAACCGTAGCGCTGTCGTAGAGAGAGAGAGAGACGTACGTGGGCCTCTGTGTGCGTGCCTGTCCGTATATAAAATAACAAATACAAGTCGACTTAAGAAATGCTGATATTATTCAATATAAAGGCATTTTTTTTTTTTTTTACATGCGCCTGACTCTTGGTCGTTATTTTAATTTGCGAAGATTAATATTTAAAAAAAATAAATGTAAAAGCAAAGTACAGCATAATCGTAAATTTAAAAATTCTTTTTCTCCTTCTTCCTCTGCTTATTTTTTCTTCTTCCTCTCTTCTTTTTTCGTTTTTTCGTTTTTTTTTTTTGTCTCCTCCTCCTCTTTTTTTTTCCTTTTTGCGAATAGCATGACCAAACTTTTAGATAGCCATTACACTTTGGCGGAGATGTAATTTAATAGTCGAGCTTGAAACTCGTGAAAAGTGAAGGCAAACCTATTAGAAATATGATTGAATTTGCCTTCGCGAGTCGTAGTATCTCGGGCCTCCATCAATCCTCGCGACGTCGGCGACTTCAACTATAACGATATATCGGTGCATAGCAGTAAATAAAAGTGGCATCGTATCTTCAGCGTCGAAATAATTGCGCTTAAAAAGAGTGGGGCGAGAGTCGTCTCGCCCTCTCCATTGTATCTCGAAATTCAAGTTCCCGGCCGATGTAGCAGACGGGAAAATGCCCGTGGAAAATTAAGGGAAAATTAAGGGAAAAGGAAGGCAGAAAGTGCGCAAATACAATAACGGCGAGTGGCAATTTTGGAGGCCGAGTGCCGGTTGCCGTGGGCTACAAGTGTATCGTTGTTGCGAATTTCGGATACGGGAACGCGAGGCTACCGTCGGCGTATTAACTTTTTGCGGCCTGGATAATGGATTATGGGCTCGGTCGGCTCGGCCGGGGCGAACAATGCCGGGACAGCAGACGAAAGCGAGCAACAAGGACGTAGATATACATATATACATATATATATGTCTATCCCCCTGGCCCCCATCCATCCTCGTTGGAATCATCCTACATTAGCGGCCGATGGCCGCCGCCGGTGCAGGAAGGCCAGCTCCTTGAGGGGCCCTGCACCAGCGGTGGCTCGCAACGTCAGCTGTACGTATATCCAACCTGGAATGAGCTGTCCAACCAATCAGGATTTAGAGTCTATTGGCTGGCGCGATGGTCGCTCGGATGGCGCGCCGCCGCCGATCCTGCGCCGTACGTCATCGGCCTGTCGTCCCTGGCCTCGCGCTGCCTTACGTGCCTCGCCTATCGAGGGGGCTTGCCTTTTTCGAAATCCGTTTTCGTTTTTTTGAGAATGATAGGCCGCTTTGTCCTTAGCTTTGTCTTTAGCTTTGTCTTTGGGGCAACGACAGATGCGCTCCTCGCCCGTATCGATTGGCCTCGGAAGTTTCTGGCATTCAAGCTGCTCTAGGCGTAGGCAGAGCTGGAGCGTTCGGCTCCAATGCGTAAGTGTAAATGTTTCTGTGCTCGGTGGCTCAGCTTATTAAAGATGCAATTAAAAATGCGGGGAATTCGTTTTTAAGATAATATTTACGAGGAGTCGTTTGATTTGTTGCTCCTTGTTTTTTTTTGGGCTTTTACGTGGTTCGCCATTGTGTAGTATAAGGTGGGGGGGCACGAGAGGAATATTGTTATGGATTTTCATGGTAATGAGGGGCAATTATGTAATAATGGCCGCTTTGTTTAACAACGCCTCGGATTTGCAGTTTTTCGTTGTTGGTCGGTGGTGATCTCGGCGTACAGATATGACCGGGCAAGCGCAGAATCTTAAATAATAATTGCCCCCCACAATAAACAATGTAGTCGTTTGTAATGCCAATTTCTCCGGCCACACGTTGCCGCCAGCCCCGGTCGAATAAAATGAAGCATTTATAAACTAGTGGATGAGTAGTAAATAAATGGCGGGCTGCCGGCGTCGGTATCCTTCTCCAAAAGAAAGTTATCGCGCACACGTGGGATGTTATCGGTATATTCGCACGCAATTAACGTCCCGTTTTATACTTCGCTTGACGAAACATCGCGTTTACGAGCTGATTTACCGTCATTACGCGCATAATGCACGCGCGTGCACCGCTTATGGGATGGCCTTCCTTTTTGGATTTTCCCCTTTTTCTTTATATTATTTGGCGAAAGGTCGTGCGTTACGTGCAACGGCGAGCTTCGAGAATGCAGCCGATTATCCTTGTATCGGAGCATTCGACACTCGCTCGTTCATCCTTTATCCTGGCCAGCTCTCGGTATACGTCGAATAGAGGAAAATGGCCTTACACTATTTGCAAGAGCATCGTTAACAGGCGGCCATATGGCTCTCTTGACGCATAAGCTCGCGCGCACTTGAGCAAATGTCATAAATTGCATCTCAACAGGCGTTTTGCAAATTGAAGAAACCCATTTCTCTCCCGACTTCTCCGCCGTCTATCTCAATCCTCCGTCTAAGCCGTCCGTTTTTGTTTTCAGCAATAAAAGGGGAGATATATAGAAAGGTCCTGCCTGCCGTGTAGAAATCCCGTAGAAAAGCTCGGCATCGCTTCTCTTTGTTCGGCACTCTTTTCCATTCATAAATATACGATAACTGCTTAATTTTGCGACGGCGACACTGCTGCTCTTGATGCTACTAGCCAAGGCGAATAAAATCTCCGAGCCTCTGAAAAATGGTGAAAGCTCTTACGTGTGCGCGCAACCTCTTCAAGAAAGGAGATGGCAAATAAAACGGGGAGAGTGAGAGAGAGAGAGAGAGAGAGAGTGAGCGTGAGAGAGTGAGAGAGCGTGAGAGAAAGAGGGACGGGCATTGGATAGAACGGTAAATGGGAAGGATGAGGCGGCGGTGGAGAAGGGGGAGGAGGAAGGAGCGAAAGAGATAAGATGCGCTTAAGAATGAGAGCGGACGATAATTTCCAGCGAAAATAGAAGGGAAATTAACGGGAGGAAATAGGGAGGGTGGAGATAGAAATGTTGGAGAGAGAATGTTCAAATAAAGTGCGAAAAATTGACGTTGGAACAAAAGAGTGGAGAGTGAGATAGAATGCACCCATGCGCGCGCGGGTGTTTGCGTGCGTGTGCGATATGAAAGAGAAAATATATTACCAAATAGTAATCTTACGCCATATATTTCTTTGGGATAGGAAGATATTATTTAAAAGCAATTGACGAGGGTTTATTAATGGTTCGCATATTCTCAGTGATATTATTGAAATAGATATAAAATAATTAGAATCGAGGCTAGTCAATTCATATTTACGCTCAAACTATATATTTATATATATATTGCACATTATAAACATGGATAAATTTATTCTGTGTGCTCGCAAGAATTCTCCACTTAACATTAAACAGTAAAGAATACACAATTGATGTAGAATTATACAAATCGAATTCTTTTATCTTTGATTATTTAATTTATACTCCGAACGGTTTTCTGCTCGTAAAACACTCGCAAACTCATTAACATTACAGAATTCCTTAATGTTTTGAATATGTACGTACATGAAAAGCGGCTCGATGTTATCTAATTAAATTACCACAAAAAACAATGCTAAATCTTTCCGTTGAATTATTTAAGAATGCACGATCAGCATTTGTAGCGTTGTATTCTATTTCCTAAAACTTGAAACCCATTTTATAGAGTGAGCATTTTTACTTTAATTAAATATTGATCGCTCTCGATGTTGAATTGTTGTCAAATATTGCAACAGCAGTTTATATTTACAAATAAATCGGGCATAATTAATTTCGAATGAATCGACGTTTTTTCAAATAAAATTTATATATTAATTGATAATTATTACCGAGACTTTCTTGAAGCATTTAACGTGTTTAATTAATGACAAAATCTTTTGAAATCATTATGAAAAATCAATACTTTATAGAATGTTAAGTTAATTAATTGTAAAGTAATTTATAAATTTTCCATTTTCAAGAATATTTTTTTTCCAATATAAACGAAATCTTTAAACACATACTTTCGACCTCTATCTCTCTTTGCCTGTTTCTCTCTCTCTCTCTCTCACTCGTTGTTATCTCACCGCTCTACCCACTCCCCCCGCCCACGCGGGTGCGCACACACGCGCACACGCAAGGCGCGCCATTTCCGGACAGTTTCGAATATATCTCGTAAAGCTTTAACAGTTTATAAATAAGAATTTCGAAATGATATTTATTTGTAAATTTGCTTATGGACAGGTAGCGATGCATGGGGGGGAGGGGGGGGAAGAGATGCCACAGTAAACAAATCTCGTGCGCTAGGAAATCGTCGTAAAGAGTCGCGCGACGCCAAAGAATAGGCCTCCGTGACACACACGGTGTACAATCGGCAATAAATAACGAGCTTTCTTCCTTGTCTCTTTGGTGGCTCTCGTCAAGCTCGCGCATCTATTTATAAACGAGAACGGAAGAGACACGGAAAGACATGCGCATCGCCACGTATAACGTGTCGCTTTTTACTGCCGAGTGACTCGATTTGCTTTGGTCGTGTGACCGGCTTGGACGAATTTCGGATGGCCGGGTTGTTGTAATGTTTGGTTGTGCCGTTAGGAAAAAGTCGACGATCCTCGTCACGCTATTATTATCGTTGGACTTTCCTTTTCAGCTTTCCCTCGATCGCACTCCTTTCTTCTCCCTTCTCGCTCGTTCTTGCGATAAAGAGTAGCTTTGGGCATTTAAATGGGAGCTGCGTGAGATAGGTTAAATTGATCGCAATAAAATGTCGGTGTAAATGGTTGGATCGGCCTTAAATGGCCGTTAAAAGCAAGTTATTGTTTTCACTGCATAAAAGTATGCGGTGCTGCTGCTCCGAAGTGAAAGAAAGCAAATGGATATCATCTACATGGGCAGAGGGAAGAGGTAGAGAGAGGTAGAGAGAGAGGGTCCGATAGATAGGGAGACAAGGAGGAAAGGCACAAGAAGAGCAAGAAGAGAACGGGAAGGCTATATATCTATGTGCGTATGTATATATATGTATAGAGAGAGAGAGAGAGAGAGAGGGGTAGAGTCGAAATCGGGATGAGGGCCGCGGGCGCTGTTGACATTTAATCACCTCGGCGAGATTTATGACAAGGACCTCGCTATATCTAGTGGAGGCCCTCTCCTCGCCGCTATACGTATACGACAAAAGTCGCGGGCGAGGAGAGTCGATCGGCTAAGCGAAAAACCCGCGAGCCGTCGGCTCCACTTCCATTAACTGCCACTTGCAGCAGGTCCTGGGAATATTATGGTGGGTGCGTGCTGCCCGAGCGAATAAAATTCCTCTTTTGTTCGACGCCGAAACTCGAGGCGGATATGATCAATTCTCGGGGATACTTTTTTCAGACGCCACCCGGGATATAAAAACGAGGCGCAGAGGAGTCGAGTCGAATGTGCATCGGCCAAGCTTGGAGCTTAGAGAGACGGAAATTGCGCGTGATCGATAAGACGGCAGAGTTGGTAGTTAGCGAGCGTCATGGCGGAAAAAATTGATTATAAAATATTTCATTTCATCTATTTTATCTATTGTTTCACGTCGGATTATGAATTTTCATTAATAATCATTAGCCGGTAATACGGAAAATGAAAACTATATTTATTTTCCGCGTGAGTTAGCGGCATTGCATCTCTTTGAACGGTACATTTGATTATGACATTAATTGATGGTGCGTCTACTTTATTTTAATGTTGTATATGAGAACAGTGCTTTATAGGTAATGAAAATAAAGTATTTGGAAAGAATGACATTTGCTCGGCCGAGGCAGCTTGAAAATATGTAAATGCGCGCGCTTAACGATTTAACGGTTTATTTATTTATTACATAACAGTCGCGAGCACGAAATACATGGTTTGAAAGTAATGGCCGTGTAACTTGGTTACATTCTCGACGTTTGTCAACTAGTTTCCTAAACTAATTCAACATAAAACAATAACAATAACGTAAATTCAGACCTCCGCTCAATTATAATTGCAAGCACTTTTATCCATTTCAAACGTCTATTGATACTTTTACCACGTAGAAGATATACATATGTGTGTGCGCGTGTGTGTGTAGGCAAATTTAAAAATGGCAGTTTTAATCGCTTCTTAAGAGAAACTTTGATTCAAACATTTATAATTATAATCAGACTGCTGCTTATACGTATCAATTTTATTGTTGTTTGTTTAATTTTTTCTCTGTTTATTAAATATCTAACTGTATTGTAGCTAGCGTATGATACAGAACACATTATGAGCTTGTCAATTGAAAAACAACTGTTTTTATGTTTTTTTCTCTCTTTTTACACAAGATTATGTGATTGGCGACATTTTACTTGTAGTCCGATGCTGATATACGTGAGATTATTGGGTATTACGAGGAAGCAAAAAGAGAGAAAAAATGGCCAATTGTTTGGGCTTAATTACAACAATTAATGTATTTGTAATTTGCAAATCATATAAAGCCAGAAGCCCGAGAGATTATATAAAGCAAACTAGAGGCGTAAAGATTAGAAGGAGCAGCGATGAAAGTAAAATGATTATGTAAATGGACAAGTTGTTACGATGAATTCTTAGCTCAAGTATTGGATGGGCAGAAAAAAATGCATTTGGCAAGCGGCAAAACAATACCATTTTCCCGAACGTAATTTCAACGCGTCGTTCATTAGCATAGTTGAAAAAGTCTTTGCGTGTCATAAAGCACAGCGCGAAGAAGAAAACGGCGCCCTATAACGTCAAAATAATAAAACGAAGACAATCGAGCCATTTAAGAGGAAGAAGAAAAAAAAATCTAATATATATACAAATGTGAAAGGATTCTCCATGCATAATGTGGATGGGGCGCTAGATTGGTGGAGGAGAGTTGTTGGAGAGTGAGTGCGGAGCGAGGAGCGTGGATATGGAAGGAGGGAGGAGGGGCGGTCGGTGGGTTGTGGGGGGACGGGGGAGGGTTGAGTCTGTCCGTCCGTCGGTCCGTGCGCGCGTTCGCGCGCGCGTGTGTGCGCGTCGGGCGACGTTGGTCAGGCAGAGTGGGTGGAGGGAGTTGCGGGTTAGAAGGGAGGAAGAAGCAATGGCATGTTCACGATCCCCACGCCATGCTTATCGAAAACAAAAATCGGAAGGGGGCCTGGCTGAGTTTGGCATTAACAGTCTCGGCCGGGATTTATTGCCTTCTCCTCGCGTACACGGGCATAAGCGTACTCCGGATGAGCGGAGCAAAGTTTGCAGCGCACCGGGCTTAGTAGGCTCGGAGAGGAGTTCCGGAGAGAGGCGCTGCCCGACTCTCTCGAGTGTCACTGAGCGACGTCGACGTCGACGAGGACGGCGGTGGCGGTGGTGGCGGTGGCGGCGCCTCCTCCTCCACAGGACGGCCAAACTTCCCTAATATCAGCCGCGCTTCGCCCTCGTCGTCTGCCCGCGTGTTCCGGGCTCGGATATTAAACTTAATATACGGCCGCAATTAGCAGCAGCAGACTCTCGCCGGGTAGCAACGTGTCGCACGCCCTGGGCTTTAGTCCTGGCACATTGCGCGCCTCCTTCATTTCGTTGAAATTGATTGTTTTGTCACGCGACTCGGGCCGAATTTATGGCCGCCCGCGGTTACTAGATTAACAGCGCTCCTCCGCAGCTTCGATCCCTCCCTCCCTCCCTCCCCCACTACTACTACTATTTTTAACAGTTTTATTGATTCTCCGAGAGGGAATCACCTTGGCATTCCATTTTCGGGGCGTTATGGTATTTGCGGCGGTTCGAGACGTCGCCCAAGTATTTAATTAAGAGAATTCTTAATCGGGGCTAACGGTGCTGCCGAGGGCTTGGCGGGAAGATCTTGCCGGCCGATCGTTTAATTGAGATTCGGCTATGATCACTTTAATGATCATTGTAATTGTCGTCGGTGAGCTTGACGAGAGAATGTCGTGTGGGGATTCGCGAGGAAGTTTAATTAAATTTTCATAAAATCGGCTCGATAAGATTTGTGGCTTGGGGGGTGCAAATGCAACTTGAGGTTGCATTTCAAATTGTTTAATTGAAGCGCTGAGCAGCTGGGCAATGGCAAATATCTCATCTAATATTGACGTTGGCTTGATGTTTTAGGATCAGAGAAAGCTATCCACTTATTATTATTCCACTTGTTCTGAAAAATCTCGGGCTTAGCGGCAATGCGGCGTTTAAGAGTTGGCCGTTAAGTTGCTATTGTTGGACGCACTCACTGCTTATGTAACGTGCATGTTCTCGACTTTGACAATAGAGCTACTCGGGGGACGAGGAGAGCATTGCAGGAGGATTTTATTGAGCATCGACCATACTAAATTAACGGCTAATTAGGCTTCCTTAACTACGATAAATGGAAACAAGTCTTTAGCTCTTGGCTACCGAGATCATTCCATCGAGATCGGCATATATTGTTTGCCCAACCTCGCGTAAATTTGTCGGAAAAAAAATTGCCGAGTTTATCGATAAAGCACGCACAAACAAATC
Organism: Ceratosolen corneri; assembly: GCA_030522565.1. Taxonomy (NCBI): domain Eukaryota; kingdom Metazoa; phylum Arthropoda; class Insecta; order Hymenoptera; family Agaonidae; genus Ceratosolen; species Ceratosolen corneri. The sequence continues at coordinate 32,101 of JAPYYT010001014.1, forward strand.
CTACACTGACTGACTCTTGCGTCGTATATCTATTAGCTTAGGAATTGTAAGTGTTGGAAGTGCGCGCGCATTAGTTTCCATAGTACAGGGCTCTCATCGAAATTCTGCGCGTGAATCGAGCAAACTAATTAATTCAAAAGGCCGAATGCGAACAGTCGAGTCTTTGAATATTCAAATTATTCTCTTATTTACTTTTATTCCCACAATAATCTACTAGCGCCGCGTGTGCATTTTACTTTTATTAAACGCGCGCGGCCTGGAATGTTGCTGTAAAATTTAGATCCACAATTTGCTCTACGACATTTTTGAAATTACTCACCCTCCGCACCCACCCCACCCCAAAATTCACGGCTCACCTCCGCGCTCGATAATTTTTGGCAAACAATTGACAAAGTCGAATTGGGAACAACGTCAGTGGAGAGAATTGACATAACTGTCAGCGGCAATTAAACGCGCTCCCATCGCAAATACGCGGTTCAACGTTCAACAAATCGCGTCCCCGTCAATAAACAGGACGAGAGTTGACAAAGTCCTGGATACGAAGAGGACACTAGGCCGGGCAATATCGACCATTCGGCTTATAATTTTACGACCCGCGATTCCCGCGCATAAGCCCCCATTGTGTATCGGACAACCATCTCGTCGTTTCAATGCCAAAGAGTCGGAGAGCAGAGGACTCCCGATTTCATCTATCGGGGGGAGGGGGGACTCGATGGAGACGACCGAATGCATTGCATCATCCGAGTCACTGTTACGGGAGCTTCTGCATAATTAATCCGCCCAGGGAAATTATTGCGACGGCACCGCGCTCTTTTAATAGGTCGAAGAAAGGACGCCCTCGGCTCCGACACCTCGGCTCCATCTCGCCTCCACCTCGGGTCCACCTCGGCTCCACTCGGCTCCACTCGGCTCCACTCGACTCCACTCGGCTCCACCTCGGCTCCACCTCGGCTCCAT
>JAPYYT010001015.1:0-33057 GCA_030522565.1 Ceratosolen corneri
CCCGCTCAAACACCCCCGCCCCCCCTCGTTGTCGTCGTCGTCCTCGTCCGCCGTCCTCCACCCGACGACGGACGCGTTCAAATTTCGGAGATGATGGTTTTTTTGTTTATTGTTTGTTTAATCATTTATTTGTCAAGTTGCTTATCGTGCTTACGAGCCAAGCCGGCTTTCCGTTGATCACGACCTTCCTTAAGCACGCTACCAATTTTACGTTTGTCGTCCTTTAAGTACACGATCTATGAGTCCTCGACGTAGTAGGCGTGAGAATTTTTTAATAACCGATGATGCTTCGAGGCCGAAAAACCATGGGGTTGGACTTGTATGGGCCGACGTTATTTAGCTGTTCGACGAATCAATAATGCTATTTATAAAAAAAACGTCGAGGGTTAACGTGAGGTTTAACGGGCAAGTTAATGTGAAATTGGTTATATTCCCTTTTTATTGGTGCAGATCGACGAATACTACTATTATTTATACCGAAAATTTTTCCAATATTCCGATGTGATGCCACTTCAATAAATTGGCTCACTTACGATCCTCATGTCGCAATCGTAGCATGCAATACACCAATCTAAATATGTATAATTGCCGTAATTCCAGTAAAAACTTTCGGTTAAGGCACATTCGGTTAAGGCCACAAGGATTTATCATCGTTATTTAAGCGCAAAAGTGAAAATGTAAAATAACCACAATAATAGCGAAAATTATACTCACGAAGTAGGCTGTTAACAATATAACAAATATTTTCTAAACGCCAACCGACTTCTTCGATCCCAATACTCAATATATATTGTAGCACCTTACATTTCTTTACCCCCAACGCACCTTGCAATGTTTATCAACTCTATTTGGGCTCGGATGCATAATGCATGAGATCGCTCGGCCGTTTTATTATTCCAGTCCGCAAATAAACAGGAGGAATAACAGAAATCAATCAGGCTTTTTCGTCAGATTCGCCGGTAGAATGAATTTCCCCGGCTGGAAAAGCCGGGCAGGCCTGAGGCATCCATTCACGTCAACTTTTACGGAATTTCAGCTCTCGAGGACGCGCCTCTCTCCTCACCCCTCAGCTCTTCTTACGCATTCATCGGTCCCAACGCATTATCGCATATTCGGCCCTCGGGCCCAGTAGTCACACACGCTCCCCGGAATTATTATTTTATGAGATTATTATCTCTAATAACATCCCCCGCCTTGTTCACCTCGCGCCAACCAAATTCCCGTCGGCGCCTCAGACCGAATATTTTCGAGCGGACTTGCTTACAATCCTTTTTTTTTTTCTCTTCTTTCCCTTCTTGTTATTCCAGAACGATATTCTCACGCAGGATTAGTTGGGCGGGCTTCCTTCACGAATTTTCATTAAAGCTTCTCTGGCCAAACGCTAACGCCCGCGCTCCCACCTCCTTTCAACGCCCGTCCAGCCATCATTTTCCCGCCTAAAGTCACATTTCCCCTTTGGCCTTACCCTTCTCCTGCTTTTTTATTGCCAGTTTTTATTGCCAATAAACGTTTCATAAACTGCCCGAGTGATGTAATTATCGTGACACTTTCGGCATGCAATTTCCCATCATTGCGACGGCGATTTGTAAGCCATTCGCTCGCCCCGTCCCGTCATGTTTATTGTACGGTAAATAAATACAACAAGACCAATACATACTTTGTTTTAATTGAGAATGAATGTGCACAAATGATGTTTAAAAGGGCGGCATTTTTAGTTTTAATGTACATGCTTTAGTCGGCAGTTCTCATTTTGTTGGCGTAACATATCGTACAGAGTGTGTACCGATTGAGTTGAGATTTTTCCTTGAGATAAATTTCGTGGTATGAATTTTTTTTTTGCAGCGTACATATGCGATTTCACCACTTTTGAAATTTCCATCCGAGACTCGCGGCACTTTACTACAAAGTCAAAAGCACCGATCTAATTATTAAACGATTTCAAGCTCATAATCGTGAAAATAAACATTAAGTTTGACTTGAAATTGAAGAGCTTTTCAGCTTCTGAAGTTAGATATGGACGAATAATCGCTTAAATGGTTGGAAACAAATTAATCTCAACGTCATTCTGATAATACAAATGGATAACATCTGAAAAGTTTCATATAATCACGAACAAAGATCTCTCTCTCCCTTTCTTTTTTTTTTATGTTTTTTTTTTTGCGAAATCAGAACAAAATCACTGAATGGACGTTCAATAAGCTTTTCTATTACCGGTAGCATTGTCCGCGAACATCATTATTAGTGTTTTTCAACTTATCAATCTCAAGAGTCTCGGTTTATGCTTCTTCTCCATAACTTATTTCTCATTTCTTCGCGACTTACAAACTACGATCTATCCCCAGCCTCATAATGTATTGAAATATTGCATTGTTGCGTCTCAAAATCTAATTTCTCGCTCAAACACTCGCTTAAATAATTACTTCCCTTTGCTTCCTTTTCCTCGCCACGAATACGAAGCTCTTCGAAAAAAACTTCCTTATAATAAGCCATAATAAAAAGTTTCCCTTTATTACGTAACAATCACGGCATTTAAATAATGCTAATGCACACTCGAACAGTTCATTTAATGTTAAGTATTTCAATTGAAACATTCTCATTGCCAATGTATGAAAAGAACAATAAATATGGATATTATTATACTCTGCATTTATACAATTAATCTACAACCATTGTAAATATTCTAAAATCCCGTTTCAACTGGCCTTTCCCAACGAAATGTACATTTATTTATCGTTTTAAAAAACTACCAACAACATTTCCTCGTAAAATACCTTCCGACTCTGCCAATTATTAAAATTAATCATTATCAAAAAGAGAAAGAAACGGTAAAACAACTCCAATGTTAAATCGTGTGCTTACATACAATGTCTAACGAATGAAAATAAATTAATTAACGTGCGCTTTAAACCTAAAATCGAGCGACGATTAAATACGAGTTGGATAATTTGGTTTGCAGATCGGAAAATACTTTGCCAGATCTATAAAAGTCGAAAGCAGAGTTAATGGCCATTCTCGTAGCATTTGGCCAGTGGAATTGCACGTGTCCGGCTCGCACTACTCTTCCACAACACGGGAAAAGCCGGGAAAGTGGCGAAGCTTTTCCTTGGGTCGCGGACCGCCCGCGGAAACAATAAAAGCATGAGGCATCTGCCTCGTGAGCAACAAAGGCGAGAGGAGGGAAATGATAATATCGCGGGACGCGCGGCGACGGGAAATATGAAAAATGACCTGTCACAGGGAAAATCGTCGGCTACGGCGTAAGTTCAAAGTCGGCGGACGACGAGCCGTTGAGATTTCGCATCGACGCTTGACCGCCGTGACCTTGCGCATTCCCTCGCTTTTCCTTGGTCGCGAAATTGCCGCCGAGCGATAAGTCCGATGGATTGTTTTTCTCGCCTGTCTTTGGACTCTGCCCCAGCGGCTTTTAATTTTCTTATCAGCGGACTTTACGTGGAAATCATTGGGAAATGCTGAAATTCGGCGCCTAATGAAGATTGTTTATTCATAAGTCGTATCAATAAACAGATGCGGCTGACGTTTGTATGGGAAAAGCGAAAAATTGCCAGGCAATATTTGCTGATACTACATTTATAATTTCCCGTGCGTATTACGACTGTTGATGAATTTTACTCTCTTTATGACTCGTTAACTAGCTTTTTAAATAGCCATTACGAATTGCACGTTTAAGGTTGAAAATTGTCTTCAAATGTGTAGATAGTTAATTCGCTTTATTGCATCAATCACTCTCCATAAATATTATTTTCACGCGTAGCAAAGCCGGAAATTACTTATTATCATTACCTTAATTTTACTTCTCATTAGGGGGATTATAAAATTAGCGATAATTTTGCGCACAAAGTCTAAAAGTTTATAGTTTATTGCGGATTAATTAATTAGCCGGCTTTGTCGGCCATTTTATAGGACGACGCGGTTTTTTCTTTCTCTTCATTTTTCTTTTCAAAAAGTCAAAGTCTCTAATGAAATTCGTAAGGTAGGATAAGCGAGTATAGATAATTGACGGAAAAGATAATGATTAAATGAAAAATTCGCCTCTGTTTTTTTGTAGTCGGCCGATAAATTAATTACAGTTGCTCGATCGAAGACAAATTTTTGAAGGAATATGTAACGCGAAAAGCAATCGCCGGCCTTACTCAAGAATACAAGTTATTTAAGCGTGAAATATGATTTCAATTCGCATGAATATAATTTGCCATAAAATATTTGCTGAGTTGGAATTCGAGCGCTTGAAAACGGCGGAGCTCGTGTGTGCGTCTACGTGCGATGTAAACAAAACTGTAATTGTAGATCGTATTCATTGCATTAATTACGAAAACATTTTTACTTATTACGTGATTGTTACAAAACATAGTTAAGGCTATTTTCCTACGTACTATTAAGTGAGAAAAAAAGACGGGAAAAAAAAAGACAGGAAAAAAAAACAAGAAGCTAAAATAATTCATTTGCATCTATGATTTATGAAACTAAAGCCGCGTTGTTTAGTGCGCTAAAGGTAAAAAATAAAAAACGAAAATGAAATGCCTGCAAGAATGCACGTGCAATAGGAACTTAATTTTAGGGTTTCTCTCGTAATAAATATTAAACTCGCATTTTATCGTCCGTTTGATTACTCGCGTTGTATAATTGCGCAATGCCGCTTGACAATTACAATTATTGCTCGCGCCAGTAACGCGCGGTGGTCGCGGTGGGAATGGGAGTGGGAGCGGGCGGGGGGGGGGGGATGAGCAACTATAGAAGCAGCCACTAATACAAAAAAAAGTTCAAACAACCCAACGATTCGCTTAAGAAATGGCGACAATGGTCGTAAGGCATCGAGTCTACCGTAGCTTAAGAAAGAAAAAGTGCGCGTCGGGAGGAAGGCTAAGCACCAATTAGCGTCCATTTTAGTGAGTTCCAACCCTCCGCGAGTCCTCGACTCCATTTTAAAGTCCCCACTGACGGCGGAGAAGGCGGAGGTTCGCTTAATAGCTCCTGCAAATTATCAGCTGCCATTATCACGCCGCGAGTCCCGAATTACGAGAGACGTACATAATTTGCAACTCGCCACTCGTTAACTCTCCGTAATAACTGCCCGGCCCTTCGCTCCTTATTCCCTGTCTTATTGACTCCAAGAATGAGGAGAGATGCTATGAACAACAATTATTTTACACTCATCACTTGTTTGCTGTTGCGCGGAATTAAATTATTGATCTTTTCGATATTAAGCTGGTATAGATCAAAGTCCTGACCTAAATGCCCATAAATCAATGCGGGGGAGGGAGAGACAATGTTGTCGTTATTATGAAATTGATATTTTGTTAACGGCTTAACGGAACAAGCTCTTCCATTTGGTCTCGGAATTTATAAGTCCTGGGTAAATTTGATAATGCGCTTTCTATTTTTGTATAAATAGCACTTGAGCTTCACTCGAGTTTGTACTTTCAAATTCGGCACCGAAAATTTCTCCAAATTTATTAAGTTGATTGGCCGGCGGTTTTACGTGCTCGGCATTGATTGTAAATGTCCACGTCCATCCGGATAATTAATTCGACGCTTCGACATTCGTCGATTTTCTGTGGAAATAGCGACTTCTTTTGCATTATACAGGCAAATTGAAAGTTGGACTTTGCGATCGCAAAGTTGTATTGACTCGCCAATGACTTTTACCTACGCTATCCTCTACAACTAGTCGTAATAATTAATTATTAATTAATTAAAAATTTAATAACTAATACGACTAATAATCTTCTACGCAAACAATTTTCACAAGCAACGTTCACGTAAAAACCAATCATTTTATCACTTTGAAAACGCCCATTGTCATCCGTAATTTCGTTTAATTGTAACATTTCACTTTGTAATTGCGTATTAAATGTTCGCTCGATATAGCATGCAATTTTAGCAACGATATTTATAAAAACAAGTATAATTATTTGTCTTACATAAACAGTGAGAACAGTGCTTTTATCCTTGTCTCATGAAATTCTCAAGTTCTATTTACCATTCTATTGGACCACGTTCGAATTCTCAACACATTTGCAATATAACTTGACGTGATTTATTGTGCAATATTTCGTAAAAATCTTCAGTTTTGAAATATTAAAGTGGAACGTTTAAAATATTTTATTGTTAATCGCTCGTTGACGCACAATGCATTAGAGGCATTTTTTCCATACTTTAAGAGGCACAATTTGTCATTATCAGCACAGTTTGGCGAATGAAAATTTACCATTAAAACACATAAAATAATTGATTAAATTGAACTTTTAGAAATCGTTAAATATTCTTTATGTATTCGTAAGTAATAATAAATGTTTCATTAAATTTTTTCTGTCCTTGTATGAAGCAGTCGACTGAATTTGCTTGAAAAACAACTTGTGGGATAATTTTTGTAAGTGGCACTTATGCTTTGACGCTTTATATTATTTTGGAGTTGTTTGAAACTTTGTTTGTAAGGATTAACCGATATAAAAAAACTTAATAGACGAGTTTCTTTTATTTTGCATTCTTATGCAGAGAGGGCGACTACTTACTCATAAAAAATCAAATAAAACGAATATTGTTAGTTTACGAAAAACTTGTGAACTTTGAAGGAGGAATTGAATTTCTTTGAAAATTTTTATTAATCGTTCGATTGGCGGAAATTTTAAAGCAAACATTCTCAAGCAAAGTATTACATGCCCACGTTCCGTCGGTACCTTCGCTTCGCTAGAATTACGGTAGAAATTAAATTTAATCTATAATTTGGTAATAACATCAATATGTTTATTAACTTATTTCTTCAATTATCGAATGTGACAATCTCACTTGTCTGTAATTTTGTTATTCCAAAGTTTTTATAAGTTTCGTCAAGTAATTGCAAAGTGATTTATACTTATTTGTTTATCTTGCTTTTGCTTCGAAATTTTGAAGCTCAACAATACCGATTCAATAAAGAATGTCCCTCCCAATCTTTAAAATCGCCATTAAGAATTAATGCGCGCCACTGGCTCATCAATTTTCCCTGTCCCAACAACAAATAGCCGTCCTAATTGAAAGTCCGATATATAAAATTATGGTCTCGCATCCGCCTACGAGCTCATCAATCGGCCTCAGTTCGTGAAAAATCGGCGATATCGGTCGATTTGTCAGGTTGTCAACGCGCGTGCGCACGATATCCTTGCGGACATAATTGCCGATCGTCAATCACCTTGGCATTTTCTTGGCACGATTTTTCCACGAATACGCGTGTCCTCTCTACGCGTCCCCGCTACCAAAGCCCGCCCTTACACGTAACCCTAGCGGACTCTTTTGCTTGTGTTGGTGCTGAGGGCCGCTCTAAGGGTTGGCAAATACGTGCCTGGAAATTCTACGTACGCGATAGGTATTTTTTGCTTGAAAGTTGATCGTCGAATTGGGATTTTGTTTGCGCGCAGTAAACTTAATCCACGTCGGTGGTGGTCCCTCCGTTCGGTCAAATGTACATTGACAATCAATTGGCGCAATTACGGGAGTGCGAGTGAGCGAGTGAAAAATTGCTACTAATTCAATGTGTTGGTATTGTTAGTAATATTAGAACAAAGTGAAATAACGATTGGAAGAAGAATATCGATTTAGAGTAATGGAGACGCAATTAGTGCTGCCGGTTTTATCGAAATTGTAAAGCAGGTAGTGCTGAGTTGGTTATGAAAATTAATTAACGAATTTTCAAAATTTGTAAGTGATTTTATTAAGCCTTTTAAATTATAAATTGATGTTTTAAGCGTGGATAATTATTTAGAGCGTCGCAATGAGAATTGTTTACGTAACGGATATTGCTATTCAAATATATTCCTTAAGTTTAGAAAGAACAATATGGAGGTTGACCTGTGTTTTTAATAAATTTTAATGGAAGAATAACATGTTGTCGAACAGGTCTAAACACGTTAAAAATGTGTAACACCAATTATGACGTACACCGATGACGTACACTTGTGGCTTTGAGCAAATATCAGCAATAAATTATGCTTCCAGAACTTTTGGAATAGCAAATATTCTAGGAGTTTTCGAAAATTGTTTTAAAAAATTGTAAAATTGAATTCTAATAAGGTTTTTAACGGCAAAGATAATAAAAAGGAAACGATAAAAGCCACTATAAACAAATGTTTCTAAGCTTTGATTTAAGTAAATAGAATTTATTAGTTATTAATTTAATTTATTAGTTATTAGTATTGAATTGAATTTGCGGGAATATTTCATAACCATATATATTGTTTAACGAGCGAAGCTTTCTTTTCTTTCAAATATTTTTTCAATCTAAAGCTTTTACAGTCAGAATAAAGAGCGTTTAAACGGAAATGCCGATTAAAATGTATGTATTTTCAATAAAGTGGCCGAACATTTCAACATAATATAAATTCTACGCGCGAATGACGCATCGAGTGTATAAGAGACAAACCGCTGTTAAACCTGCGCGTAATAATAAATTTAACAGCTACGCACCGTCAATATTATAATGCACTTATTATTAAATAATATTAAATACAATTGAACTGCCTAACGAGGATAGTAATGCAAGTAGCTGAGAATATTTTTCTCGTTCATTTGCCAATTTAAGCTTTAACAATCTGGTCCTAAGGAGTCGGGTTGCAGTTGCCGACGGAACGGGATTGCGCCTCCATTCCTCGATAACGGAGATAATCAAATTGCCATAATCACACGTGTCCTTGAGCCTTAAGATTCGCGTAGTTTTTGCTTAAAGACAATCGCCAAGTCTTTCGCGTGCGGCCTTTTAAAATCATTCGACGACGATACTTAGTCTACTTTATAGGGACCCAAACGTACCGTGATCTCGGCTTCAGTAGTAGTAGTGAATCCACTACTCAACAATCCAATTCAAAGTCCTTATTCCATGCGAAATACACAGTTAACACTTTGGTTTCTTTCCTCCGAGAATTCCAATGCCGAGGGTCGGTCTCCAAACCGAACTGACTATATGTGCACTAGGGAGGGCCGAGTTTGCGGGAATTCACGAAACAATTAGATATCGAGTATGCCGAAGCAGAGCAGCATCGCGCAGTTAATAATCGAGTTCGAGGAGTCGGCGGGCCGCGCACCCAGTCAGGAACCAGTCAGGACGTGTGCATCCTCTTCAAGGCGCCTCAGCCCAAGCCGAGTCGAGACTCCGTTTAACAAGAGAGCGGCGCCGGCAGCCGACAACAAACAACAAAACAAACAACAAACTTGGTCTGAATCCGGGAAACGACACTTAACACGAGGGTATTTTCCTCGCACCAGCAGCGGAGGAGCAGCGTCGAGACGTCGTGACGATGCAGCTGATGATAGAGACTATCGCGTGGCGGTCTGCGCGCAGGGGATTGCCCAACCGGGATCGCTCCGAAGGCATTGTCGAGCTCTCTCTCTCTCTCTCTCTCTCTCTCTCCCTCGCTCCCTCGCGCTCCCTTTCTCTCTTTCACTGTCGGTCGGTCGCTCGCTCGCTCGCTCTCTTTCTCTTTCTCCCGTGGGCACGGCACGGCACGGCGCGGAGAGGAAGAAAAAAGGAGGCCGAGCGACCAATCGCGTGGCGGCGGTGGCTTTCAGCAACATGGCCGCCATCCCGGACTACAATAATGCTGGAGCCAAAAGCGAGCGAGGGAGAGGGGGAAGAGCCGTTCTCCTGCTGGGATACCCCCGCTGCCGATGACGACGATGGGCACGGCGTCGACGAGAGAAAGGGAACGCCGCTGGGTGCTGCGGTTGAGAGAGAGAGAGAGAGAGACAGCACGGCAGCAACAGCAACAGCAACAGCAGCAGCAGCAGCAGCAGCAGCACTCGCTCGGTGAGACAAGAGAGGGAGCGACTGCGCGGAACGTGGAAGAAAGGAGGGCGGGAGAGAATGAGACAGAGAATGGAAAATAAGGAGACGGGAAGAGATTAGGTAAAAGTTGGAAGCCTTGGGAGCGAGAGACGGCTGAATGAAAAAGGAAATGGATTTTCGAATGAGTAAATATGAAAAACGAGGGGAGATGGCGCGACGATGGGAAGAAATCGAAAGGTAAACGAGGTAAAGCAAAGAATACGACGACAACGCCGTGCTTTCTGTCACTTTAATGAAAAACAGCGCATTTAATCGAGCCGACGGCAAAGAAATCTTATCCCGGCCTGTGCAAAATTAAACGAGCCATTATAAACAATTAGCAGTTAGAGATGGGAATGAAAGGATCGCTGTCACAAGGAAGGATAAAGAGCCTCGAGCCTCGCTGTGAAAGGTAAGAGACGGAAAGTACGAGCCGCGCCAGCCATAAGAATAGAAAGTAATAAAAAAAAATTAAATAGCGCAAAAAGATGTAAAATAGAAAGTAATGTACGCTGTATGGATAATAGTTATACTGTACGAGTAGAAGATGCTGTCGATGAAGTACTAAATGTTAACTGCCATAAAAGAAACATTCAATCTAGACACGTAAAATAATCTACAAGACAATAGCGCGAAGAATTAAAAGCTAAAGAAGATACAATTGAAAGCTAAGAAGCGATATTTAGGAAGAAGTTTAGTCGCGCGACGGACGAGGAAGATCATCGTTATAATGCGTCAAATTTTCTGGAAGTAAAAGTAAGGCAAACAGTTGGCTACGCCTACCAACAAACCCCTCCAATCACTAATAATTAATTTAATTCTCTACGGCTTATCCGAAAACGAATAATTATGGTGAGCCAACGATCATGTCCAACAAGTATCCAAGCGATTCGCGTAAAATGCGAAGCTTAGTGGGCAATAAAGCGAGCGACGTTGTCAGCCAAAGCAAATTTTCGCATCTTCCATCAAGGCTTTTGCCATTGTGTAGATGACTCGATATCTGGCATCGTCCGGTAATTCGACTACAGCAGCCTCGAAAGTATCGCGGAACAACAACAACAACAACATCGTTGCGTGGCTCGGACTTGGCAGGCACATTTGGCCAATCGCTCGACAAAACCTCGGAAAAATGCGCGCGAGCTGCGCTCGTCATTGGGGAGGGAGAACAGCCGAGTCCCACGTACATCTCGGAAGAAGGAGAAAAGCAGGGAGAGAGAGAGAGCGAGGGCCGCGGCGGAGGTGGAGGGGGGTACGGACAAATGAAAGGGCGAGTCATCCTCGGGGTTGGCCAGCCCCGTAGAGGCGAGAGCCCACCCTCGCGAGAGTAGAAGAAGAAGAAAAAAGTGAATGGGGAGGGTGGGAGTCGGGCGACCGAGAGTCGCGCCAGACTGGCGGTCCTTTATTTTCTCCCGGTAGCCCAGATTCCCAGATTTCCGGGGGAATAACGTGGCCCGCGCGCCTCGGGACTCGCCATTTTTACTCGAGACCCACTTCCCATTTGACTCGCCGCGAATCCGAGCTTTTTCCGATCTTGACGGATGGTCCTCCCCCACCCCCCACTCCCACCCGTCTCTTTTTGCCTCCTCGCGGACGTCGTGGTTGGGCGCTAATGAATAATGAAGGCCGACGACGTACGCCCGCATATAATGAATACGAGATTAGGAATAAATAATAAATGGCGAGTGCTCTCGCGTGAAGTGGGAAGTGAGTTTTGGTGGCGGTTGCCCGAGCTTTCTTCCTGCATTCAATGGCGGAAGGGATCGCGAGCTCGAGGGATCTCTCGGTCTCTCGTGTCGAAGCTCTCCTCGCACCTTCTCCCCTCGTTGCTTATTAAGTATCGAGGCCGAGCCATCCCCCACCAATGCCATCACTTAATAAATTAGCTTGAATAATAAAGCCCCCGCGAGGCGCGAATGAACTCGGCGCGGCGTAATGAGTTGCGTAACAATGCGCCGAGTCGCACGGGATACTGATGTAGGAGAGCGCCGAGCTAATACAACAATGTTGAGCGTAACTAATACGAAATAATAGTATTCGCGGAGGATTAAATTGTTAAATCGAGCTGCCTGTAAGGAAATGCTTGAATAAATTAAGGCAAGATAGCTCGTGTGATGCCGTTAAGTAGAGCGTAGTGGAGATCATCTTGTACAGTTAACGGCACATCCTTGCTACACGAGACCTAATTGATTGTCAAAAATTCATTCGCTCCTTTTAATTAATGGCGGTCGCTTGTGAAAATGGACGAGTCCAATGAGCCTTTAATTAAAGGCAAGAATTGGCCGAGCCGAGGACATTGCTACTCGAGGTATAACATCGCTTTTCCAGGCTACGCACTTTTACGAAGCTCCAGCATTCTTTCTTCATCCCCCCGGCTTTTACAACAAAATCCTCTCAATAAGCAAATTGAGGTGTCAGGGCAGTCGTATTGCAAGAAGATCGGCGTAAACGACTCGATCGGACCCTCGATATCGAGCCACTTTGTCATTCGAGTGAAGTAGGCGGTCGAATATCGTCGAGGATCCTTGTTTGTTTTGTTGTTGTTGACGAGTGCCTCGGAAAAGCCAGGAAATTGCCGAGGGCCACGAGCGGGACATTCGAATGGGCAATTGGCAGTGGAGGAAGTGCGGCGGCGGCGGCAGCGGCGTCGTCGTCGTCGATCCCGAGCGCCGCTATCGGCGGGATCAATCGGTGCGTAAAGAAAGCCATTTCCCATCGGCGTTTTTCTCCTCTCCTACGATCCGATCGATCGGGCCGATAAGCGCCGCGTAATTAATTGCAAATTAGATCCCGACCTCTCAGATCCCGTATCTACATCCAGTCGAAAGCGGCGGCTCCTCCCACCGCGCCCGTCCACGGAATGACGTGTCGTCACGTCGCTCCACGCACTTCCTGACTTGGCACCCACGCGGTCGCCTCGGCTCCTCTCCACTCGACGTGCGCCCGTTGGCTGGAAAATCGCGCGCCATCGATGCCGCGGTGACTCTCCGTCACCGGGTGCATCCGAAATGCGCGGAGTGGAGTGGGTGGGTGGGCGGCGGGGAGTGGAGGGGAGTGGAGTGGAGTGGATGGGGAGGGGCTGAGGAGGGTAGGGTGCCAGCGTGGTGGCGGCGGCGGCGGCGTTATCGCCGTGTTATCGCTGGCAACGGCTCATCGGCACGGCACTCGAGAATAATAGAATTGATACTTGGCATCGGCGGCCAAGGCTATTATTATCAAGCCAACGAAAAGTGTTGGATGCCGAGTATAACGGCGATGACTCGGGCGAATTGGGCTCGCCGCTTCGGCCACTCACTCGGCTCCTCAACTTTCAAAGCCGTTTATGGATCTTTTCACAACATTAACATTTCGCACAATTGCAATTGCTTTTCGGGCCGGAGAGTAACGGCGGATAGATAGACACAACAAAGCCTGTGCTCTGCAGTTATTGGTCCCCGGCAGTCGTGTGGACCTCGTTTTAAGGAGCGTGGCCGACCGGGGGGGAGTAGGAGGTTGGAAATAGGCCGAGGACCGATCTGCTTTCACGGACGGAGCACTCGAGATCGTGGGGGAGGAGGTGTACGCGGGGGAGTAGCGGGGCATTATTCGCGACGGGAAGTTTCCCGTGTTTTACTTAAGGAGGCTCGGTGGTGCCCACGTGGGAACGTCCCCGCGATGAGCGGAGGCGGGCTAATTGAAAAATAAAAGGGACGAGGAAGATGGCAGGGTTGCGAAGATGCGGCCGAGGCGTCAAAGTCGCGATTCGCATCGGGCAATTTCGTGCACTGGACGAGATTCCCGACAATGACGCACCCTGATAACGATAATTACAGGCAAGCGGCGCTCGAGACAAAAAGGAGGAAAAGCACGCCCTTCATCGCCTCCTCGCCTCCCTCTTCTTCGTCTCGGGGATTTTTCGTGGGCGAGGGGGGCCGAGGGGACGGGGGGAAGGACCAGAGCCAGTGTGTGTGAGAGAGGAGGAAGAGTTTCCATTGTTCTTCGTCGGGAGTGTAGTATCGGAGAACATGAGGTTTCTTTGTTCGCGCTTGGTAGATATTCCAACTGCTCATCCTTGTTCCTTATTCCTCGACTCCTCGTCCGGGCTTTTTAAGACAATTAATTCTGTTGGCTGAGGATCGTTGATACTTTTCAAGCAACTCGACGATTTTTGAAATTACTATTGCAGCCATTCCGATAATGAGTTCGTTAAATTTTGGTTTGTTTGGTAGTGGGGGAAGGAGAGATTTTCTCATCCATTAACGAAATCCTTACGTTTACATTCGAACGGTCGCTATAATAATTACAATTGCCATGTTTAAAATTATGCCAGGAACGTTGTCTTGAGATATACTTTTTAAATAGTAATTCCAAGTAAGGGAATTGGTCGTCAAGTATTGTCGATTAAAAGATTTTGGATTTCTGTAAAACCTGGATTTATCGGCTCAATTAAACGAGTAGAGGGAAGCAAGATTTTTCGCCACTTTTCTTACGCGAGTGCTTATTGCTTATTAGCATTATTAAAGAAGGGAGCACGAGCTAAGGAAAAGCGACGGGACAACCAATGGAAATCACGTATGAAATGCTTCTTTTCCCTCTTTTTTTTTTTTTTTTTTTTTTTTTTGAAACATTATATTACCAATGGCAAAACGGGCGGCAAACAAAAGAATTTCTCCATTTTTTCCAAACTGTGCACATGTCCTGGCCTCTTTATGACGAGATGAAGGACAAAAGAGGAGGAAGAAGATGAGTGGAGGGAGCAGTAAACGACAAGATGTCGGGACCGAGAGCGATCGAAGGGTTTCTCCTCACGTTGCGCTTACGCTTTGCGCGTATGCGAATGGGGAGGGGAGTGGATAGAGCGAGAGAGAGAGAGAGAGAGAGAGAGAGAGAGAGAGAGAGAGGGAGAGAGAGGAGCGAGAATTTTTTAATTCCCCCTGATTTTATACGCCTGTGATGGCGTCCCGGGGCGGGAAAAAATTTTACTTAAGCCCCGCAACAGCGCCGACCGAATATATCGACTCTCCCAAGCTCCTTCCCTCCTCGGACTTCATACCGTCTGGCTTTTTTACGTAGCGTCTGGTAAGTCCTTTTATTTCCTTTCATTTTTTTTTGTCTCCTCTCTGTTTTTTTTTCTTCTTCTTCTTTCTTTTTTTCTTCGTCAGTGAAGAGAAAGGATTCGTTCGGACAAAGGTTAACATTTTATTGGTATATTGTGGGGCGAGGGGCAAAAAAAATTGTGAACGCTTGACCTTTAAATCGCTCCGTCGCGCAATGATGCTTCACATTAAATGTAGGGCTTGTTTTACATTTTTATCGTAATTTGTTACATTGTTGCGCGCCGTTAAATGAATGCACCTGCTCGCTCGCCCGAGCCAGTATCAAAACTTGCAATCGATAGCACTCCTTTCTTATTTGATGAATGATGTGTGCATAAAATTGCCTGGCATTGAAAACAAACTCGCGCGATGTTGCGTGCGCGTATGGGTGCGCGCGAGTGAACGTGCGCGTATGTAACTTGAAAATCGATCTCCAATCGGCGCAAGTGCACTAATTACACACAGAGACGGGAGGATGATGAAAGGTCGTATGGAGCAGTTTGGCAAGCGTCCACGTGCAATCTCGCCGAAATATTTATATTAACTCGGCTGCGGATCGCCCGGCCAATCGCTACTCTCCACGTGAGAAATTGATCGAGAGTCGTTCGCGGCGCATCGATCCTCAAAATGGAGCCTGGCTGCCGACGGCATTGCAGCAATACAGAAACAATTGGTCGGCATGTAGGTGCGAGGAGTCCGTCTCGCGTCTCGCTCCAATTAGCGCCAATGTAAACACGCGAGCGACAATTGTCATCGTCACTCTTGTCCCCCCCGGCTTCCTCGGCCCTCTCACTCTCTTTTGGACTTTGGCCAAGCGCGTGTGACATAATTTTAAAGGCCTTCTCCATTCCAGCTCTCCATTGTGTACCGGAGCTGCATTACGTACATTTGCCCCGCCAGGCTGCACGCGCCGCTCCGCAATGAATAATTGCGCCTACTTTTTCAATCAATAAATCTGGCCGGAAATTGTGGATCCGAGATAAATCCAATCCAATTGTTGTTCATTTCTTAAATTTGTTCATTCTGTGGTGGTGGCTTACACATTTGCGAGTCTGTCGTTTGGTTTTGGCACGCGTCTCGGGTAACAATTCTCGCGTACTTGTATTACGAAGCCCTAGAACAAGAGAGACACGTAGCCCCGGACGCTTTATCATCTTCCTCATACTCCTAACAATGTATTGGCTCGCGAAAACAAAGAGAAAAATTAACAAACCAATAAGAATAGATAAGAGAATGTAGAATAGAGGAAAAGTATTGTCGGAATTATCAATAATCTTGCTCCAGCAGAACGTTCGAGACAGTTGTTGAGGATGCTTTTAAAAAAGAAAAAAGTGCAAAAGTGCATTGGGCCACGTAGTGGAGGAGCCCAATACCAAATTACCTTTGATTATCATGCGCTGAGCTTAGAAAGCAGTTGGCAGCTACCAATACAAAATAGGCCCTCGATCACGTGCTTTTGAGCCCAGCAGCCACTATTAGCCCTCCCATTAGCCCCTGGAAATCGCTCGTTATGATAAGGGCATCGAGCTCTGGCCCGATGCGAGAGAGAGCGTCACCTCGCCTCGGGGTAGCGAGCCTCCCCCCGAGGTCCAGGAGGCGAGGGATGCTGCGGCATGTCGGGCAAAGCGCGTGAAAACGGCGCGAAAATGTGGAGAGGAGCGAGTCACGGTTAAAAAAGTCATCTGGCCCGGGTCAACGAAACTCCGCTTCCGTGTTTGCATGACGGCGGGCGTCTAATATAGCGTCGGGACGCCCCGGGCAAGTGGGTCAGCCGAGCCGGAAGGAACTGAAAATCCGATGACTCGGGCGTCCGTCGGCCGCGTCCCGGGACACATACTTGCCAGCTCATACTATGACTACGAGGCTTGCACTTTTCGAGTCATGCTTAGAGGGTGGATTTTTCTCATCTGCCCGTCTCCCTCGCTCTCCACTCCCGTGCGAGATCGCGCGACTTTTCGCTCGTCCCAGTCGACTCGGGACTTTCGGGCCAGTCGGGCCGACTTTTACTAGCCCGCTATTGGGCCCCGAGGCCTTCGATCGCGCTCCTCTCTCGCCCACCAAGAGTTGGCCAAAGTGTTGGTGTCGCGTTGTCGCGGGATTCTGCGCGGGAGAAGAGACTGGCACATTAGCCCCGAGACTCTTGCTATACAACAAGGAACTATTGGCGGTGATGTTGGATGTGGTGGTGGTTCGTCGCGAAGATGGCCTCGAATAGTTTATAGTCGGGCCGCTGACTCGGCGCATCGCTTCTTCCGCCAATGATGCGACAACTTGCGACTAATAACGATAAATGCCGATTGGCAGCCGTCTCGTACAAAGTTACCTGCTAGCGAAAAGTGCCACTTAATGCGCCTTCACGAGTCCTTCCTCGTTTCCCATAAAACGCTAATGTTGGAGGATAAATTTCACTGCTCGCGTGTTTATCGGGAAAATTGTCGTGTCGGTGCACTCGAGCTTCACGGCGAGAGCAATGTCGAGAGTCACAATTTGGCGGTTCTACGACCCCAGACGGCAACACCACAACGATATTTATCTCACGAATGTGAGCCGCGCGCGCGCTCATTGCTTCTCTCGCTCTATGCCAATTTATTTTGCCTTTTAATGGGCATTGCAGGCTCGCGGAGCCAATAACGCGAAATATGCGCTTGTGGCATACTGCTGGCTTTCCGCGATATTATAAGATGTAGAATTGGAATTTACGAGATCGTAAACATGTAGGCGTAGGTAGAGTAATGTGGGGGCCAGTTGTTGCCACTTATTATGAGAGCGCGCATATGGCCGAGGACTAGCAATTAATAAATAACACGGGGGCCCCTTGATTTTGCAAATAGCCGATGCACGTCGTCGTAAATATGCTAATCAGGCCGTAATCCACCTGACCGACCAATTTCCAATACTTTTGTTCGCGGGACTCGGGAGCGCGTATGGGCCCTTTAACTAAAATAATCCCCGGGAGTGGGAGGCGCACGGAGCTGATGAAAAGGCGCTATTGACACGCGAAATTACACACGCGGCCCGCAATGTTTCAGCGACGGGAGAGGCAGAGAGAGAGAGATGCCAAACGGGCCTTTAAAAAGCATTAGGAGCGAGGTGAAACGCCGAGATTCTCATCAGCGCGTTCCCTCGCATTTCCCAAGCTCCATCCATTTTGCGCCGACGATCGAGCGGCGATCTTCTCTCGCCTGGGGCGCGCGGCATTTTCAAATTTACGACGTGCGAGACACGCTTAGTTAGAAGCTCGGAATAAGGCCGGCAATTTACAGCCTCCCGCCCCTACCCGTCCGCTCCTACTTGCGCGGCGTTCTCCCTCAACGCTGCTCCTCTTTATCGCGGATGACCTGGTGAACGGTACCGGGCGAGCCGAGGCTCGATTGGACGCTGCCGGTGAAAGATGGTTTTGGGCGTCGTTGTCCTTTAGCTTTAATAGTCATAATAGTGGGAGAAGGACGCCAGAGTGACACGATAATCTTCTTGCGATCGGCCTCTCCGACGCGAGCTCGTACCCGTTGTTTCTTCTGCGGCGGCGCGAAGCAATTTCACCGAGTTAAAAGCCTCACGGAGTTTAAAACTTTATGGAGTTTGGCGAGACGCGTTCCCTTTGAAAGTGGTATTCATTGGAATTTCGGTTTACGCGAAAATGCAATTTCCCTCGCGAGCTGAGGATTTATCGATAGCTAACTCAGCTCGCGGTTTCAAGTTTCGACAATAAAACGCAGATATTAATATTGGCATTATCTAAGCGGCTTGTAATTGACAAGTGAGATGCGGAATGGTTGGGTTGAGTAATCGGCCGCTTTAATATATTATTATTGCGTTGGGCTCTTGAGTAAGGAATTCGAGGCCGATTGTCAAACTATTGCTGTGTACGTAGATAAGTCGGGCCTCTTTGTTAGAGTTATTATCGCAGTTTACGTCGATATCGTATTGGCAATGTGTCTATGGGAGAGGCGGGGAGCATCGACGGATATTAAGACTTTGCTCCCGAGAAATACTAGGGCTGGCTTTGCCCAGCAATAATTAACGAAATGGGAATATAATTTTTTGCCCGCCAAGTTAATCTCTCCTTTGGAAATACGGAACAGCCGGAGGCCTGAAAAACACTCGACATTACCCAACTGTAAGACCAATGTAATCCATACTGACATTCGTTTACTCTCTAGTTAGTTCAACAAAAAAAAAAACAAAAAAACAAAAAAATCAACCGGATAATTCGCAGGATTAACATTACCTTACAAAGTATTTACGAGAGAAATGCCGCGAGCGATTGCCGTGACAGAAGAAACTCAATCCGATTATCCGCCGGCGAATAATTAATCGCGCGAACATCTATTATTATTCGAGGAGCAGCCTGCAATTCTCCCAATCCCTCCCCCCCACGCCAAATTAACATACAATGTCCCGAATAAACATATCCCAACTGCAATAATCCAGGAACGAGGAGAGAGAGAGGCGTCCAGCTGCCAGTTGGCAGGAGAGCCGAAATTATGCTAATGTGTCCGAGCTTCTCGGGAGGCGCCCCCTCCCTCTCGAGAGCCCCTCCCACGATACGATCAGCTAACGGTCCGCGCACATTACGAGGAGGACGTGCGCCTGCGATCGGCATCAGCCTAAGTCCCCGGGATTTCGCTCGGGGCGCGTGCGGATCGCCGATGGAGATTGGCCACTGGGACAGTTGGGGCTTTTCGCGAGACGCCGAGTCTCGCCTCGATCGGCCCTTTTTCCAATTCAATAATAATCAGAGCCTGCGGACACAATCGTGATTTTTCGGTGCCGCTGCTTACGTGGCCTCGCCCTAAGGGGCTGGCCGATAACCTCCTGTCGATCGATTCCTGCCTTATCGTCCCACGCACTCTTGCCGGGCTTCCTCGTTTATCCTTTCCTAGCGCACGAAAGATTATACCGCCGCGCCGACAATGTAATCAGCAATATTCGTATCGCAGCGAGCGATCTCATTTATCTACCATGTCGCTTGAACG
Organism: Ceratosolen corneri; assembly: GCA_030522565.1. Classification (NCBI taxonomy): domain Eukaryota; kingdom Metazoa; phylum Arthropoda; class Insecta; order Hymenoptera; family Agaonidae; genus Ceratosolen; species Ceratosolen corneri. The sequence goes on from JAPYYT010001015.1 coordinate 19,860, forward strand.
CGGCATAAAAATTAGAGAGCAATTTGTATTTGCCATGCCAAGACTGTTGTTCGCTTCGTCTAGCCTTTTCTCATCGCCTGTAGATTATGGTTAGTTATGATTAGGTTGGAGGCTCGCCAGTGCCGTCGATAAACATTTTCAATCATAGCAGACTGTCTTGCGAGCGATGCAAAGGAAGAAAGGGAGAAGAAAAAACGAGAGACAAGTCATAAGGATAATGCAAGCATATGCGATTAAGCTTTCGTGACATAATAAATGTCGGCAGATAAATTTCAACGAATTTAGTGTGCCGTAGATAATTCTTGGGAAATTCATACATTATTGACGTATGTGTGATAATGAGAGGAACGATTGGAATTCGTTGTGCGTCGTTAAAACATTTGTTTCGACAGACATTGCTTACACTGTCAACGTGCAAGAGATAGATTCGAAAGAGCGGGCGACGACAGCATTGTAACGCATTAATAAAAGCATTTAAAGTAATTTATGAGTAATTTATAATAAAATTGCAATAATTTGACGCTCGTTAATCGCGGGCCGTTCGATTCATCTCGAGCGCGCGTCTTCAAATCAAACAAAATTAGTCTATTAAAAAGTTTCCTCACAAAGACAGGCCTCCACTCGACGAATGGGGCCTTATTCCCGAAGCTTTCAAACGGCTTTTTATTTTTCTTTGTGCTTACGCCGACTCGAGAATGCCGCTCATTCCATTGACCTGCTTGCTCTCCTTAGTCAAATCGCCTCTCCCTCCCACCTCGCTATTCTCTTTGCCGCTGCGCGACTCTATGGAGATCGCGTCTTCGCCAACCTCCTCCTCCTCCACCTCCTCCTCCTCCTCTCATTTGCAGGATTGTGCGCCTTGGTCCCGAAGGAATCACGCGACTTGCACCGCCAAGCCAAGTTTGCCCGACGCCTCCAACCACGCTCCTCCCAATTCCCTCTCCGGCAATTCGATTAGTCAGAGCATCGCCCATGTGTATTATTAACAGTGTCGTGGGGTGGATCGATGGGCGATCGGGCGATATTTTTTTAATCGACAATACGAGGCATCTAGATTTTAGCGGCGGGACTTTTTAACGAACCCCCGAAGAGGGAACGAAACAAACAAAACAGAAGCCACAGAGAAAGGGAGAGGCGAGAGAGGGAGAGAGAGGAAACACGCGTAAATGGCAAAGAGGGGCCATAATGACAGGTTGCGAGGTCAGAATGTCCGCCGAAGAAGAGGTTGTGTAAAGAGGGGCTAATGGTGCTTGAGGTGACAGGCCGACTTCTGCACCAACCACTCCTGATACATATCTATCCTAAATCAACAGGATTCTTGAGCACTGCGAGCTCAACGCCACTTGCCTAAGCTGTCCTTCGTCTCTCCATGTTTTTCATACTGCGCTCTTTTTTTTCTTTCTTTCTTTCTTTTTTTCTTTCGGGGAATTCCTACGCTCCTTGCTTCTCCTGCCTTTCCTCTTCTTCCCTTTCTCCTCAACTCCTAGTTCACTCGTACCTCGAGCTGACATTGCAAACTCCTCCCCCCTCCCGCGGCAGTGCATTCTCAACAACGCGACACCGCCCCCACCCCACCACCAAAATGCCCATTTCCCAATTAAATGCGCGCCACCGATAAATCTCTCACTCAACCAGCAATGTTATTCCGTCCGTATTATTCTTCTCGTGGAGATGCAAATTTTAAAAAAGCAAGCTCGACTTTCACACGGTAAATTCCATCGGACATTCGAGATATTTAAGTGGGAGTTTGGAGGTTCAACGACACCTCCCGCAACTTGTCTCACTTGTCTCACTTGTCGCGATGCAAGCAATCGTTATTTCAATATTAGCGGCCACGGTATCGCGGAGGCGCCCGGAATTTCAATTACACGAGCTCGTAACAGCTAGCCGCCCTCGAAAGCCATTGTAATATCAATTTGCAAGTGGCACTGGTAATTGGCATGAGCGGAGGAAGGAGGCCAATTGGCGTATCATGGCTGCAATCAGCAATCTTCAAATACACATTGTTCGGGGAGTTAAATTCGTATTGGGCGAGTGAGGAAGGGCGAGTCATCAATTTTAACCTTCGGGGCATCGCTATTCCAGAGTAAGGCTTTAATGTCGGGAACCCGCTTCAAAATTTCTCAACAGCACGTTATTATGCCTGCGGAGAGTGGAGGCGAAGTCGAAGCTCCGGCAGTACATCACAAGCTCCGCGGCCAAAAATTTCAGAGAAGCCGCGCATCCGAGGGATGAGTTGCGAAAAATCATTCGAAGCTCTAGGTAAATGGGTCCGGTGAAAAAATCTCATTGTTCGCGGGGCTCTCGCGGAGGATTCGACAAAAGTCAAAGGGAGAAGTTAATTTTTCATCGCTGCCAGCGACAGACGGACGCAATAACAATGATGATGGCCCTTTACGAATATTACTTTTTCGAGCGGGGCGCGCGCGCGCGCGCGCGCTCACGCACGCACGCACCACCACCACCGCTACCACCACCACAACCGCCACCGCCACCGACAACAATTCAACGAAAATGGCGTAATACGAGATTTATGTTAATGTTTTAATCCGTACTATCCGGAAATTGAAATGTCTTGGGCTCTTGACTATTCTCGCCATTGCCCTTCCCTTTCAGCTTTCCTCCTCCTCCTTGCCTCTCTAATTCTTTCCGCTCGATGGAGATTGATGATACGAATTTGCACGCGTACACGCTTATAAGATATTTTTCAGTTTCTCGGGACAGCTAATCCGAGAGTTCATTTGTCGCTTAAATGTAATGTAATGATCCGCTCTAGTCATGGCGCGGGCAGCTCTTTGAGATTTAAGCACAAAGTTCGTGCTGCTTAGACGAACGATTTACCCGTACAATTGATTAGGCTGCGAAAATTCCAAGTGTAATAAGGACGATTGCCGTCGCAAAATTACTCGACTTTATATATATGAAGCTCTGAAGCCAAAATACTTTACATGTTCTCATCGACTCGGATATTATAATTCCAACGCCACTCGCTACACCATAAGCTGCTATTTATTTTCCACGTCCTCTAGATCTCAATGCAGATTAGACCCAAATGCTGCTCAATTTTTACATCGGCAATCGTTAATTGTAAGCCAAACTAATTTCTCTCTCGGGCTTTAAATATTTACAATAATACGAATTCCATCGTATAATTAGCATAGCTAATTGGACCAGGCACACTCGAAAATAATAAGCATTATGCGGTCAAACAATGTTCATCGCCCAACTACCTACGAAATGCTCAGTATACGAAACAATAATTATTGTTATTTTTCCAATTATAAAGAAGAAAATGAAGGGGAAAGTCATTCCCATTTGGAATTTGGGCGAGTTTACCCAAGGTTTTATATATAGCGTTCGCGCCTCCAAACAAGAACAAATAAGCTTAAATACCAGGAAATTATATAACTTTTTGATGCAATGTTCGGCTCGAAATATAAAATTTAATCCGACACGTAATTTCGAGGAGGCCGGCTAGTGTATCGTAAAAATGCAATTTTTTAAGCCTCCTTCTCGTGGCCAGACGACGTGTTATCGACTAAACAGCTAATATTACCTTTTGCAGAAAATACTGGCAACACATTTTCATATATTATTTGGTTATCTAGGCTTTGGCTACGCTTTGTAAAACGTGTGCCCGAAAAAGCGAGCATACATCGTGAAAAATTATTATTACTACTATTATTATTATTATTATACATACATACAAAACACCTAATTCCCTACGGGAAATATTTCGCTCTCCTCGTGCTTCTTAGGGGGATTCCAGCTGGCTTCATTTTTCTCCACAAAATAACAGAAACAGACAAATGAAAGAGAGAGAGAGAGAGAGAGAGAAAGCAGAAAAAACAGAACAAAAATAGAGACGTTTATTAATGAAAAGAGAGGATGAGGGAGAGAGAGAGAGAGAGAGAGATAGTCCTTTATTAGGGCTCATAAGAAGGAGAAGAGCGGAAAAGAACGAATTGTATTTTGCGTGCATGTGTACGTTAAGGAGAGACAGAGGGGCATGGGGGAGAGAGAGGGAGAGAGAGAGAGAAGGAGAGGGAGAGGATAAGAGGGAGGCAGTCACTCTAACCCCCGAGGGATAAAGCTCGGGGGGCATGACTCGCCAGAACGCAACCCTCTCCAGAAAAGCGAGAGAAGAGCGGGTGGAGGGGAGAGGTACACACGCACGCACCATTACTCATATTGCGGATCATTGCACGCACACGCATCTCGTACGGGCCGGCACGCGTGAGAGAGGTGGAGAAAAAGTTATATCCTAGGGAACGACGCCACGAAATTCTCTAGGAAGTGCTCGGAGCATTTCGAAGTTCGACTCTTCTTTTTCCCGTGTCATGGGTGCATCTGATAGAGAGAGAGAGAGAGAGAGAGTTGAAAAGAGACGAAGAGGAAATGAAAAAAGATAGAAAAAATTGATAGAAGGATTTATATATATAGAAAGAGAGAGAGTAAGAGAGAGAGAGAGAGAGAGAGAGAACAATAGTGGGAGCTTATATTGATTTCGAATGGCGATTGCCTTTTAGTCTTCTCTTCACGAAGAGCGATGTACACTAATTTCTTGTTCTTTTTTAGATTTTAAAAACACTTTAGTCGCGATTAAATTTTCTCGCCATAACCGGCTACCATCCTTTCACGCACATTTTTAACGTATCGGTGTAATGGTTATTTAGCATCGATTTGGAGGTAACAAATTTAGATAAAATGTCGTCGTTTATAAGAGTTCCGTGGCTTTTGTGGTGCTTCTCGAAAATTTGGAAGATGATATTCCTTCGATAATTGATTGATTGTTCACGAAGATATAAGAAACGAATTAATTTCAATCAAAGAGCTAAAATTTGAATAAAACTCGTTAATGCGGTGTGCAATTATAGTTGTTTCTGACAATTACATCTGAATTTAATAGATTGAAAGTACAACTTACATTTGGTCTAAAAGTTAATTGCTCTTTGAATTCCTACCAGCATAAAAGACGTTTGTATCATATCGAAAACATAAAAATATGTTGTCACATTGAATTATTCGAGTAATTTATGATGAATTAAGCATGCGTAAGCGATTTAATACAATTATTTGATTAGAGCGAATCATTGTTGTCATTGAACATTTTTCCGTACATTTAATGTCTTAATTTTTCTATTTTTTGCTAATATAATTATTTTTGTACAACCTATAAAGTTAAATAAGAAGCACTAATTTGTCGAATGATTATCGAACGAAATAATAAAAGCTGCCTGCGATAATGCGCATTGAATTAAATTTAGACACATATGTATATATATAAATAAAAAACGGGTGTATAAAGTAATCATTACACGTTAGTTTGAAAATGTTGCTGAATATTATACAAACAGTACAATATATATTTATCGCACTAACTCACTTTGAGTTAAATTGTTTGAGGCGTATTTCAGACTCACCGAACGTCTGATTTCAAGCGAAATAAGCCAAATGAAAGAATCAAGGGGAATTGAATTAAGGTTGTTTACCGTAAGTTACAGTTACTTTGTTTATGCATACATAAGTCCATAAGCATATTATATATTTATTACAGTGTAGCTGGAGCAGAATAATTAATCATCCCAAGGTTTGTTGCTATTGGGAATACATATATATTCATTCGGTATTCCATATATTTCCAGAATATGTTCTTTTTGTAAAGTCAGGCGAAATAAATCATAGGGCTAAGCGACTACGTGTGAATAATGTTTGGAAATAGGCTTATCGATCGACTTAGATAATGAACAAAGTATTGGCGCGCCAGTTGGACGTCCACGTCAATCGAGATTCTTGAAATCCGCTTTGGCTCATTCAGAGGCGAGTACAAAGATTTTCTCCGGACGCGTATCGTATACGGCCAGGCAGGAGCGTTCGACGAAGAGAAAAAAGGAGAACGAGAAATTGAAAGAAAATGGGGCAGCTGGCAGGGAGGGCAGAAGAAAAAAAAGAAGAAGAAGAAGAAGAGAGTCGGGATGCCCTCCCGAGGGAATGGCGAGCGAGCAACGGGAATGCCCGTCGCGCATGGACGTCGGCCAAAAAATGTTGATTCGTTGAAGAAGAGGTGCCGGAGGCAAATATTGATTCCCTGGCGGCCGCGAGAACAAGCCTCCGTGCTGGAGTTGCGCGATCCTATGTTTGTTATTATTTGTGGGTATTGTCTGGGCGTGGCCGAGGCCGAAACAACGAGTGCGTCAAAGAAAATGTGGGCACAGGTGAGGCTGTGCGTCGACGTGGTCGGGAGGAGGAAGTGGAGCCAACGCGAATCCATCAAAATTATTCAAACTCTGGCTTAATTGGCCACAGTGTGCTTCGAAGTTTGGTGATTAGGATGAAATTGTAAGGATGATTGCCATCCTTACGGCGGGATCACCCATCATTATCAAGTTGGGTGAATATGAGCTGGAATTACGGAATGTCATGTGGGAAATGCGCAATGCCGAGTGGCGACAGAGACACGCTCGCGTACGTCGTTTTTGACCGGCAAGAGTAGTACATCTTGGCATTGAAAGGAATACTGCAACGCCAAATGGACGGTGTTATTGGTGGGCCGACAGGCGCCTGTGATATGACACGACGCTGTCAAGTCCAAATCTTGACACGACGCGCGGACACGACGAGGCTTAACGAGTGTCCTGACAGTTGGGCATCGATCTCGACGCGATACGCGTATTGGATGTGTGTAAATACTGGATTTGGTGCGAAAAACGCATCTAATCGAGCGTGGAAGAGGCTCTCGCTCACGCATACAATGATCCACGTATGGGAGTACGGGGTACGAGGAACCAGAATACCAGATATCCTGATTAACGAGCCCAAATGCCACAATTGACACGCGAGGCCGTATCTTGACATCGAAAGCTACAATATATACGCCAAACAGACCTTTTGACCTTTTGACCCGTTTGCTATTTGTGACCCGAGGTACCTATACTAGCGATACAACCGCGAGATATAAAATAAATCCAATATCAGTTATAATTCTCGCTCGTGCGGCCCGTGTACCAGTAAACCTTATCGATCCTTTGGATCGGACTTATTTCTTCGATGCACACGCAGCGAAATGCCGACTTTTTTCCTTCGCCCGTACGGCCAAGAAAGTGAAGTTTGTGCATTTCAACTTTCCTATCTCGCGCGTATTAATGATCTAAACGTAACGAGATGATTATCTATGACATGCAGGTAGCGATAATTAATATATTTTTCCAAGGGAAAAGCAATAAAATGTACGAGTCCTGGCCGGGGCATTTATCTTGATCGGATTTCGTGAAAAGGAGAACGAGAATACGTGGAGAAACAAAAAAAAATCATTTAACAATTAAACTTTCACGAGGCAGCCTAGAACCTCCTTAGTCTAGGTCCACCTCAGGAGCTTTTTTTTTAGAGAGAATCCCAAAAGATTCCGTATGCCAGGCTCCGTTTGCGTAAATAAAAACGTCCATCCAACATCCCGAGCCCCCCCAACATTTATCGACATCTTACGTATGCTCCATCAATCAAGCGGACGAATTTTTTAATAAAATTTCAAAACGCAAGAGAGAGAGAAAAACACACTTTGGCCGCCCTACACCACCGACTTCCCCTCCCCACCCCAGTGCCATTTTCCCTCCCTTCCCTAAATTAATTCGCTCTCGAGTTGGCGCATTCGTCACGCTCGTCGACGTCCGTATATTTCCACGCTCCCCCCCCCACCCCACCCCTCCCAGCCCCAAGTAGCCGCCCTCGTGGGCACTCGTCGTGTGACTAATCGAGCCGGAAATTAACACGACACCGGTAACGAATCGAGGCCGCCGTCGATTTTGGACCCGCGGCTGCTCCACATTCGCGTCCGGCTCTCCTCTCCTCCACTCTTAATACTTCCTTCCGCGTTCGTCCTTCCTCCCCGCCCCATTATTGGCCCGCACAGTTAATTGTCGAAGGCCCCCCGCTCGCTAATTAGCCGCGCGTGCTCAATGCGACTTATCGGAGCGCGGGAGCCGAGAAAAGTGCGTCCGAGAGACAATGAGCGATGTCTGGCTGTAGGGGAGCGAGTGGAAAAACTGGGCGCGACACGTAAAGGCGGAGGCCCGCGGTCGCCATTCTCTCGATAATTCCTCTCCTCCTTTAGCTCTCGAGCTCCACGTCCCTCCCCCACCCCCCCTCGCGGCCACCTATAAAGTGCGCCTCGGCAGCGCGAGTCCCGCGACTTTGTCCCCGGACGTCCCGGGACATCCGGGTGGCGAAGCCAGGATCAAGACGGAGGCCTCGTTGCAGCGGTTTGCCGGCATTCGGTGGGAACTCGTTGGAAGGATCTAGTGATCGACTGGGGGGCTGGGAGGTGAGGCGTGGCTGGCCGCGAGCATCGGCATTTTATTATTAATGGGAGAGTATTAGGCCGTAATGTGGCATTGCTTGTGCCCTGGTGAGCTGTTAAGCCAAGCAATGGGGTGGAGGAAGGAGAGAGGGGGGGGGAGTCGCGTTGACGTACACGGACTTGCGCCGCAGAGTTTCGGAGGGTCGAGGAAACGGGGATGCTAGCCAATCGGGGCGGTCGCTCCCCTATTTAGGGCCGTGGCACGCATGCGCCCCCCTGCACTCGTCACCATTTCCCGTATTACGAATGTCAGTCCGATCTTGTTTACAGCCGAGTTTAAAAACTGTTTGAACCTCTCTAGGATGCGCGTAACGACTGCGACGCTACGATGAGGCGGCGGATTTTTCGATTGTTCACGATCTTTTGGGTGACTGGTATAAATCTATTTTTATTCCGACGAAGCGATCCATATTTCTTGCACTTCTTCCAGACTTTGCAACGCCGAGCACAAAGTTTGCGCTCCACGCGGCCTTGCCTACATCCGCCGCCGCCGCATTAATTCTAAAGATAAACGCCACTCTGACCTCTGCGGGCCTCAATATTCCTCCGAGTAAATCAACTTCGCTTGGCAGACCGAGGCTCGATCGGACGGCCATTGGCATTTTATTAGTCAGTGGCCGATGATGTGCTGTTGGCAGCCATTGGCAATCATTGGCAGCCGCGAAGCAGCAATTCCAATAGAGGATCCTAAATAATCGTGATGGAGCCGCTCGGGAAAATCGGCTCGCCATCGTAAGAAAGCTGGGGATGGCCGGCCGTCCTCGCGACTTCTTCCTCCTCGTCGCGAAGGAGCGTCGCTCGTGCCGAGGGCGCTGATCGGAGATGGCCGAGAGCATTTTCCGATTGTTATCGTTGGGGCTTCGTGGACATGGTCGCTAAGACAATGCGCCCGAGGCTGGCCGAAACTCGATTTGCCCGCCGCTCCTTTCCTTATTAGCCGTTCTGCTCTTGTGCTTATCCGATAATGGCCGGCCTCCTTAATTTCACGTCACGGCTGCTGGAGCCCCGACCTCCAGCGTCCTTGTTTTATTTATTTTGAGCTTTAGCGAGAAGTAATGCGCGTGACAATGTAGGATAAGTAAGCGGGTGGGCGCCCGTTAAACGAGTGAGGCATTTTTCAAAATTCCCTCCAATGTCGCTGCTCATGGGGATGGGGAGAACAAGTCACGCGTACTTATGATGCGGACACTTGACAATTGGGAGCGCAAATTTACCGTTTTTACTCAATTTTCTCCATCGCCTAATTGACGTGACATATTGGCTACTCTGGCCTCTCGCTACTTTCCCATTACGCTATCCACATGGCGTTTATTGTAATTAACAAGAGCAAATAGTTTCACTTAATTAACATTATGCCTCCATGAGATTTTAATGGAAAAGTCGCCGCGATAAGATAAGCACTCGGTTTTTGCTCTACTTTATGATTGGCTGAAAAAAGGTTTACAAGTCGCAGCTTCGCAGTCGGGCAAACATTCGAAGCCGACGAGGAAGAAAAAGGATGCCACCACTGGATTAAACTCCAAGCAATTTCTTTTGTTGAGAAAGTCGCTCTTATTGGCACAGCCGCACCGCGCACGCATTAACGGCAAACCTAACAATTGGCTTCTGCGCCAAGCCTCGAGCCCCCGGCCGCGCAATTTCCATATTTAAAATGTGGAGAGAGCCGGGGATGAACGGATCTACATTTTTCATTGGGCTATCTTTCGCGTACGTGCGAGGCAGAAACACGAATAGGCAGCTCCGCCCGAGTACAAACGGACATTCCACCGCTTCAATGATTTACAAATTCACTGCGACAAGGTCGTAATTGCAGTCTGACAGGCATTAATTATTGAAAGATCGAGCCTTGCCTCGCTCGCAGCAGCAGCAACCATCGCGATTGTTGCTCCACGTCATTTAAGGCGCGCGGTTAAAGGAAAAATAAAAAAAACACGCAGGCAATACCTCGCCACTACTTTGTTTCATCCCCGGAGTCGCATTGCGCCAACTCGCTCACAATGTATTTCACAATGGTATTGGTAATTTCAACTTTCAACTTGGGCCGCTCATTACCTCTCGGCCCGCATTTATCCTTAACACCCCGATCGCACCATTTGGGTAGCCCGGGAAGGGGACAGATTGTTGGAGAGAGAGAGACTGCGCGCAAGTTCAATTGTACTTTTCTAGACGTAGGAGCGCTCTTTGCTTTTTATTAACTTGGACTCGTGTGTACGGTGGTTCGGAATGTGGAAGAAAAGGTAAAATGAGCGACAGTTTGGAAGAAATGCCTTGCCATATTGTTGCAAATAGTACGGGCCGTCGGCAGCGCAGCAGCCAAAGTCGGAAACAATTGACTCTATCGAGCGAGTGACTCGTATGGAAATATGAAATATCGAATGCTCATTATCAGCCGATTGGCCGAGAGAGAGGGAGAGAGAGAGAGAGAGAGAGAGAGAGGGGTCTTTCGTCGGGCCACTTGAGCTTTGAGAGAAGTGTAGCGATCGTTTTGGGCAAGGTCAGTGCCACTGCATTGACCAGAATTTTTTTTTCCGCAAACAGACAATGACAGACATAATTTGGAATGACACATCAATTATTTGTTTACACGGACGAATTGCATTCATCATGCAATACCGCGCCGTGGACTATTCCCAATAAAGCTTTTCACGCAATTGCCGCGAATTTCCCGCATTGAATACACGGAGCGTCCGAGGACTTTCAATGTTTCAGACGGAATAAGCCAATTTAATAAGCGCTTTAACGATTTTTAAGGCAAATTTCATTTAACGTCCTGTTTTGCCTTTTTCTTCGTGTAACAAGGTTTTTTCTCACCTTCGGCTCCGATATCCCATCTCCCTCAATTACAAAGCTAATCTTATCGGCAAAAATACTACAAAACCAAAAGCATCCCACTGTAAAATGTTAAAAGCTACACGTGCCCAGGAAAAAGGGAGCAACGCAAGAAAGAAATTAAATTGTATTTCCAAGCGGGTGAAAGGAATAGAGGGTGGCGGTGAGGGGGGCGGGGCGGGGTGGGGTGGCGGGGAGGGTGGAGCGATTGGTGAGTGGGGTGAGGTGGAGAGGAGTCAGATAAGGCGAGCTTATCATAAGAAACAAAGGGGGCGAGAGAGAAACTACAAGGCCGGAGCACCGCTTGATTAATGGATCATCGAGGAGGAGAGAGAGAAGGAGAATAAAACAGCGCCGATTGGCTCCTCGTGTAGCTCTCAGCCGATCGATTCCATTCCCTTTTCTTCTTTTTTTCTTCTTCTTCTTCTTCTCCTTCTTCTTCCTCTTCCTCTTCTCCTCCTCCTTCTTCTTCTTCCACCTCTCTCCTCCCTCCTCCCTCCTCCTCCTCCTCCTCCTCCTCCTCCACCGCCTCCTTCTCAACGCTCGCTCGCTTTCCTCCCCTTTTACCGTATGTTTTTTTCCAATTTGTACACGTCGCAACAGTGCCGCTCTGGAATTTTCGCTTTCTCTTTATTTTCATTGGTTAATGGGGTATTTTTCTAATTTTAGTTGTAGGATTTTCTTTGCTCGTGTTGCCGAAGCCATAATTAATGAAAGGCCGGCAGATTTCGAACGCGAAAAACATTTGCAAGCTGCGCAACCGTAACCTCACGCATACAGATACTACTTTGCAATAATATCGATAATTACTCGGACGACTCGTGCCCTCTAATACAAATCTAAAACAAATACTCGCTGGCACATTCGCAATCCCTCGGGAAATCGTTGCTTCGGTGCATTTACTGAAAAATCCCTCGCCAAACGAGTTCCATTGGCGAGCAGCAGATCCCCCCCCCATCTCACCTCCTCACATCATATCGAGCGATGATTTATTCGTCGCGTACGTGCGCCCCATTCGATAAAATGCCATTGATACGACCGGGGGTGTCGACCGCGCGACAAGTAAGACGTCGCCCGACACTCTTTAATATTCATATAAAACTGCAGCCACGTTCCGTAATGGCGAAGTGCGCGGGCGCCAATCATGCGAGGCCTGCGTGTGGATCGCGATGTCCCTCGTAGGGGCGCCTTTTAAGGGCAGGTGTGCGCCGTGACCGATTGCTAAGACGGCAAAACCACCCTCTGCCGCCTACGCCTACGCCCCCGCCGCCGCCCCAACCCCCGTTCGTCGCCGTCAGTCAGGATTTTTCCTGGCCGAAGGTGCGGGCCAGGACGTGCGCTGCTCCCATTTTTCACGCGGCCCACACTCTCGAGTAGCTTTGTTATGGCTCGCGTGCACGTAGAGCAATGCCAGTCGTGCAACGAGGACGTTTAAAGCGATCGTAGGAGGATAAAAATGCAGGACCCGGTTAATCTATTTTCAGCGGCAGCGCCAAATTACTCCCCATTAGCACGAAATCTTAAAGCGCTCCATCCCGCCTTTGTGCTCGGATACAATCGGTGCCGGCTGAGCAGTAAGACAGAGACAGACACCCCCCTCCCCCCGTATATATATATATATATATATACGTATATATATACGTACGTACATACGTACGTATGTGTTTAGAGAGAGAGAGGGAGAGGGAGGGAGGAAAAAAAGGGAGGTAAAAAACGGCTCTCAGAAATTTCCAGCCCGTTCTCGTAAGCTTTCTCTCATCGTGTATCTCTCTCTCTCTGGCTGGCTGGCTGGCTGGCTCGCTCGCTCGCCGAGCTGAGCCGAGCCGAGTCGCGCCGTTCGGCGCAAAGTAATTAAGTGCCGAGCGAGAGGGAGTACGGGACAAGGACAGAGATCTCCGTGGCAGACGGAGAGAAGGGTCGTCGGCGCGCCCGGTCGCGCATACGAGAGCGCCCGAGGAGTGGGGCGCGACGAAACGAAGAGAGAGAGAGAGAGAGAGAGAGAGAGAGACGGCGCGA